>OZ037766.1:29040172-29080439 GCA_964035545.1 Bugula neritina | reverse complement strand
AGATTCAGGGCTTTTGTGAGACATTAATGTCAATATTCAATCTACAACAATTGTGCATTTATTAAAGTTATCTTTCATTGGCTAATTTATGCAACTGGAGTAATGACGTTCCAATTTTTTCTGCTATTTAATTTGTTGCTGTATTCTGGACAGACCAGCCAATCAGATCTTTGTGTCGGCTTCACTATAGAAAATCTATTATAAATATTTTGGCAAACCTTACAGACTATCACACAGTGACGGAGAATGACACAAAGATGAAGACTGTTGAAAAAGGTTTGTCTGGTTTATATGTAATAATTGTAGTTTTTGTACAGCTTGTCTATATCTTCCAAACATATAACTATATATACATGAACAATGTCATCAGTTACTACTCTCCTGGTAATAACAATTTTGTATTATCACAAACATATAGACTGATTGTATATTTAAACGATAAAAACAAATTCAATTTACAGAAAAAAATTAGATTAATAAAACTCCCTTATATATAAATCCAAATACTAAGAACTGGTAGTGACAAAAATCTAGCCTTTACCAATAAACATATAATAAAGTTTTTCTACTATATATTGTATAGAAGTGATGTCGGTTTCATCCAGATAATTGCTTCCTAGTTAGACCCTTCCCAAAAACCGAACTCCACACAGAATACATAATATATTATATACAAAGCTAAATGAATAGCTCAGTGTGAGAACCTTTGCATGTATAGCTGAGAAGTTTCTATCTGGAATGATGCTGTGGTTTCTACAATGCACTTTGTTGACCTCAGGGGGAATTATTTTCAAGCTTGTTTATATATCAGAATATCATGTTAATTGACTGAAGACTATCAAACACATGTTGGTATATTATGTTGTAGTTTACCTCTTAATAACACTAAGTACACTGCTAGTTCACTCTTCTGAGGGGATACCCAGTGGTACTGCTGAAGATATTAAAGAGTTTCTGGAGGAACAACAAAATAAGTTGGAAGCACTAACAGAGGCTTTTAGGCAGCAGAATGAAAGTCAGCAAATACAAATTGAGAAGCTGCAGCAGCAGGTAGAGAATCACCATCTTCAGAATAAAGAGCAGCAACAGCAGAATGATGGACAACAGCTGCAGATAGGAGAGCTGCAGCTGCTGGTAGAAAGACAACAGGAGCAGATAACTTCCCAACAACACACAACACTTTCACTACTGCATGTTGTAAGTGTATAATAACATTATATATATAATATACATAAAGTGGGTTAATCATTATTTTAGCTTAAGAGTTGTCTTTGCTAACAATTAAAGTAGTACATACATAATATTTCTGCTTTTGCACTTTCCCCCACATTATTCTCATTCACACTGTAGCTAAAAGTAAGCACTCATCACTGCTAATGTGTTACGCTTTCCTTGACTGTCACGTCACAGCTGTCTGGTTTTAGAAGGCTCTCACTTAGCATTCAGCATATCGAGTGCAAAGCATTCTGTTTACTATTGCGCCAATTCCATTGATTGTTTTCTGAGTGTTGATTGGCTGAGCTGTTTCGCAAGGCTTTCTATTTATTATTTACAAGTAGAAAATATTAAAATTATGTTAGATTTTTGTATTAATTCTGGCCAAATTATCTCAGTCAATTGATATCTAGAGTTGAAAATATTTAGCTTTACAATACATTGTAATTACAAGTAGTTTAATGGAGTATTTTGTGTACTATTGATAGCTGGGATATAACTCATACATGATGTAACCATAATTGCAACCCCAAACACCATTAATGTAGATGAAGGCAATTATTGAACCAGTAATATTATTTATTATAGTTACTCAATGGAAAGTTGCCAACTGCAGATTCTCTTGAAAAAGAGGAAGAAAAGGAAGTTGATAATTTTCTAGATCAGCTGTGCATCTATGGTAAAAATTATAACTTTTGAATTAGAGGCTTTTTAAGTTTTATATTATAGACGAGCTAGTTTTACTTTGATTATGTTTTCTGGTTTAACCAGCAGCTTTATTGATTTCATGAAAAATATTGAGATTTTTATAGGGAAAGGTTTATATAAAAAAGTGGCTTTTAACCAATTGTAGTCACAAGAAGTAATTAGCCAATTAAAGTTTGAGCAACAAAACTATATTTTCAGGTTTATATTTTTAAAAGATTTAACAGGTCAAGTTTATACATATTTTATTACATCAATTATATACGCAAAATGAAAGAAATTATAAACAAAAATTTTTATATCAAAAGTATATGTTTGCATGTTAATTATTTGATTGTATAATACAGCTGGGGATATTTGTAACATTCTAATTCTGTAAAATCTTGTTTTTGTAAAATGCTATATTGTTTCAGGCGCTTGTATTTGCACAATAAAAGTGCTATGCATTAACACAGGGCTGTCCAACAGAAGGCCCCAAGTCCAGCCCCCCCCCCCTACATTTCATGTGCCCTCAAAGGCATAACACATAAAATTATTTTCCATACCGTATATATGAATTACAGTGCGAAGACACCTTTTAAATGTCTTGTTTTTACATATTATGCTAAAAGCATGCAGTCTGCAGTAACTACTGGGACTTCATTGCGTAATGACTTATAGAAATTTGGAATTAAGTTATTTGAAAAATACTGACGCTGTATCCCCTAACTCTAGGTAAATTTTACAATGTGGCCCTTGCCAAGAAGGGTTTCATTGTAGTAGCCCTCACTCCAAAAAGGTTGGACATCCCTGCATTAATCCATTGTAGGACATTAGAAGGCTATATTCTTACTTTTGTGATCATATATTATTTTAAATGTGTGTCAGGAGTTAGAGGTGTTGCTGGTAAAGATGGTAAAGATGGTAAAGATGGTAGAGATGGTAGAGATGGTAGAGATGGAGAATATGGTAAAAATGGAGATGATGGTAAAGATGGTAAAGATGGTGCAAATGGTCGTGATGGTGAGATAAACTTGACTTATATACCATGCAACTAAAAGTTGTATCAGGATGCAAATGTTTTTTCTGCCAATTTTATAAGTAAATGTTTTGGCATATAATTGTTTTCGTTTCTGTTTAATAAATAGGGAGAGATGGGCTACCCGGTAGTCCTGGACTTACAGGTCCAACAGGGGCTCCTGGGTCTAAAGGAGCTAAAGGAGATTCAGGATCACCTGGTATTTCTGGCTTACCTGGTGTTAATGGAGCTCAAGGAGTTTCTGGAATACCTGGGAAAAATGGAAATCCTGGAGCAAAAGGTGCTACAGGTGCAGCTGGTCTCAAAGGAGTAAAAGGTGTTTCTGGCATGAAAGGAGTGAAGGGTGCTCCTGGCAATGTTGCACATGTTGAAGGAGGTGCTGTTTACGTAAGATGGGGAAGAAAATCTTGTGGTTCTCAATCAGCTTTACTTTATGCAGGTGAATTAGATTGCTATTATTATGTGTTCACACATCACCGTATCGTACGCCGTAACGTAAAATATCAGCAATTTTTACAAATGTCTGAGGTTCTTGTACAGTGCTACGAGATGGATCAAGCACTGCTTGATTCAAACTAGTTGCGGCGAATTCCTATTGGATAGAAAAACTTTCGCGTCAGCTCATTGGATAAAATTGGCAAATGAAAAGTCTTATATGTTACCTAATAGCAGACTTTGTAAACTTCAGCCCTGACACATTAAAGATTACTAATATTTTACATTACGGCGTACAATACGGCAATGTGTGAACAGGGGGTGAAGGTTTGATTTTTTAAACATATGGCAACACGAATTGAGACTCACTTCTAAGCAACTTATTGCACACAATGTGAAACTTCTTGGGTGTTGAACTGATTAAGTAATTTTTACTAATTATTTGTACAAACATATTATAGAAACAGTTTTATTTTCTCAGGATTTGCTGGTGGAGTATATTATAAAGGCACAGGAGGTGGAGTTAACTACCAGTGCATGCCCCTGAACCCACAGTATAACAAAGCTTACACTAGTGGCATTTCTGAGGGCTCTTCAATTTGTGGCACAGAATATCAATCTTATAGTTATGGAATATTTTCCAGTACAACTCATAATCAGAATGTACCATGTGCCAGATGTTATACAGAGAACAGACCAGCTCTGATGATGATTCCAGCTAAAAGATTTTGTCCGTCTGGGTGGACTAAAGAGTATGAAGGTAAATAAATTATTATTGCTCATGTAAGTTTGCAGTAATTAAATTACCTATACTCAATGCTCTTATTTATTTCAAATATTATTCACCACTACCATTCAGCTTATTAGAAATTTTAAGTTCAGTGCAAATTACCATGCAATGTCATAGTTTGTAAGTCCGTGGTTTTGAGGAAATAAGTGACTAGTCAATATTCCAAAGGCCCATCGCTCCAAATCTGGTTGCTTAATAAAATAAAACTGTTATTGGCTTTGTTTTGTAGGCCCGGAGGTGTTGAATTGTAATTGGTCAAAAAAGCAAAGTAATGTTTTAGTTGCGTTTATACCTTCACGATTTTCGGTCAAAAATTCAATTTGGCCGGGTTGAAATTTCTCCGAGTTGCATTGCATTGTAAAAGCCACTCGTTGAAATTTTTGTACTGTGATAACTTAATCAGCCAATTTTAGAATAGGAGTAATAACTCCTTGTAAACATCGTTATTTAGTTATTACTTTGGCGATTAGACAACGTACTAGTACGGTTATAATTATATAGCCTACGCCTTCTCAATTATCGCTTTTATGCTTTCCGCTTCACTAATTCACAACGTTTACAAAGGGCATCAAATAGCTATTATCCGAGTCAAATTTCAATTTCAGAAAGTGAGCAACCGCATCAATAATATGATTTCAACGAGTTTCAGTTTGACTATAAAGGGGTACCCGGACAAGCATTATTAACTTAAAATCGGTACTTTTTTCAGCAGAGGTATAAACGAAACTTTTTACTTGAACAATTATTTGCTAGTGCTTTATTTTTATTTTTGATCTTTTCACTATTTGCATTGCCGTCCACCAACATAAATTATATAACTTGGCATTAAATATTCAGCCTAAATTCTAAATTACATTATAGAAGCTCAGTCTATATAATGCATGCAATTATGATGGCACAAAAAGCTTGATTTATATATTCCCATTCATGCATATAGTATAAGAGCCTAATTTTAAAAGAGCTGTGCAATAGTATCAATGATTCCAAAAGCTATATTCTACTTCTATTGTAATAATATATTATGGTGTAACTTGAATAACAACTTGCCTCAGTTAGTGTGTACTAGGCAAATATTTTTGGACTAATGAACTTTCGAAGCAATGGGCCTTCGGAATAATGATCCATATCCTGAGGAATTCTTCATAAGTAATTGTTTGAACTGCGCAAATTACACAATTGATTCATGTGAAAGACTACTTTTATGTTGAAGTAAAACCTCTCATTAAAAATAAACTATCATATTAATTAACAACTATAGCATTGTGCTGCATTGATGGCGATGAATCAGCACTGAAAAGCAATAAAATTTGTTGTTGAGCCATTAACAAAAATCATAAATATCATCTCATTTATTCAGTAGGTTATGAATTTATCAGGTATTACATAACTGGTTTGATAATATGATATGTAGTGAATAAATAAAAAATTTTGATCTCAAACCTCATGCATTATCATGCTTGCGGAAGTAGTGCTTTCATATAAAAATTAGACCAAATATAAGTATGAATTCTTCCAGAAAATGTAAAGGCCAGCTCTTACTACTATCAGTAGAAATTATAGTGAGTTTTAAAACTCCGCTATAAAATATTTTTCAGGTTACCTCATGACAGAACACTATACCCATTCTCATCCAACTACATACGAGTGTGTAGATCAATATCCTGAATATGTCCCTGGGATGAATGGTGACGCAAATGGAGCTCTGTTCTACTTCGTCAGAACTGATTGCTCTGGAGATGGAGCTACTGGACACTGTCCACCATATTATGACAAGAAACAGCTAACTTGTGTTGTTTGTTCTAAATAAACGGCTTTGTGATGACAAAAGTGGAAAAGGTTTTTTAAAATTAGATAAGTGTATTATGCTATAACAACTGTTTTTCTCATCTAATTCTTGAGTAGTTGAACTAATCATAATCATATATATTACATACTATTTCGTAGAGATCTACACATATGTAAGATTGAAGAATTTCTAAAATTAGTAGCACAAATAAATATAGCAAAAAAAAACAAAAACATATTGAAATGAACTACTTATACATTTTAGTTTCTTCTTATTAATTTACACGGTTATAGGCCCAGACATACAAATCATATTACTACTAAAGACCTCTTGATTTTTAGCTTTCCTCAAATAGCTTGAAGGTTTAAAAATTAAACAGTGGTTGTTTTATAGACTTTAGACAAAGAACACAGCCTATATTCCACTATTAATTTTATTGGAAATTCAACATTTTAGATTTCACTTACTCAGCACCAACCGATTGTAAAATTACGACAGTAAAATGGTTATGTAAAATTATTTGTATGGACAATGTTAAAAAAACACAGACTATTGCACTAGCAATTTTATTGCAAATAAAACATTTTAGATTTTACTATTGCACACTGATGACAGTACAAGTGCCATGATTATATGCAGTATTGAAAAGGTTTTAAACACACGCAACTGATATCGTTACAAATTAAATGCAGCTAATTCCTAGCATCAACAAATTTAGTCACAAAAGCAATGACATAAAAGCATAGCATACATAGAATTAGTTTACATGAGTTTACATGAAAAGAATGAAATATTTGTATTATTCTGATAATAAACTTGTACTCAGAACTGATGATTGAATCAGATAACACTGAATGTGACTGAATACTGATGATTATTAGTTATTCTATGAGCTGATATGAACGAGGAACTTCCTTCTTTAACTGAATACCTCAATATACAGTCTAATAGAAACACCTGGATGTATATGTTCTACATTGTCATTATGTAATATACAAATGTAATATTTGGAAAGATACATGCAGTTGAATAGAAATACCTGGATGTTTTACGATTTTATTGCACAGTCGTCTTAAAATTTTAAAAGCTAACAGCCATTTGGGAAATTTTCAAGCACACTGTAGTAATTTGGTAGATTCGGAAATAATTAAGCAAAGAAGTTAACTCCTTGTGGTTTAATAAACAAGCAGAGAGTGTCCTGTAAGGTATATGAAACTCTATATATATATATATATATATATATATATATATATATATATATATATATATTATTGAGGAAAAGAGCAATTTAATTATATAGATGTTGTTTTATTGCACTATTAATAGTTTCATGCCTCTTCGGCACTCCTCAGGCACAATATTACACACACACACACACACACACACACACACACACACACACACACACACACACACACACACACACACACACACACACACACACACACACACACACACACACACACACACACACACACACACACACACACACACACACACACACACACACACACACACACACACACACACACACACACACACACACACACACACACACACACACACACACACACACACACACACACACACACACACACACACACACACACACACACACACACACACACACACACACACACACACACACACACACACACACACACACACACACACACACACACACACACACACACACACACACACACACACACACACACACACACATATATATATGTATGTATGTATGTATATCGTATATGTATATCGTATTTGTGATATCGTAATGGTGATATTTGTAATTGTGATATTTGTAATTGTGATATTTGTAATTGTGATATTTGTAATAGTATTTCCAAAGCTTTGACATAATATCAGCTTGAAATGCAACTGTAAAAATAAAAAAAAGCTTTTCCTTTAAGCTATAATTATTGACAAACTAGCAATTAAATTATTTATAATCTGTAAAATCTTACAAAACAGTTTTAAGATATACAATTTATTCTAGAAGTCCCCATGACTGGGGGCTGTGTATATAGAAATAAGATTGACTAGTTAGAGCGGTAATTAATATAGTTTAACTGGTTATTCTTGGAAAGTTGAATATAAAACAAAATTCAGTGTCTACAAAACAGTCTCAATGCTGTAAGTTGTTATACCACTATTCAATCCATATGTATTATTTAGACAGGAAGTTATGGTGAAATAGCAAGGAATTTATGATTTATGGTCACCTTGTATAAATATGTATATTGCAGTCCGGGAGTTATGGTCACCTTGTATGAATATGTAGAGTATAGTTAAGGAGTTATGGTCACTTTGTGTATATGGATATAAAGTTTAGTCAAGGAGTTACAACTTCTTAATAGATTCAAGGCTTTTGTGAGACATTAATGTCAATATTCAATATACAAAAATTGCGCATTTATTGAAGTTACCTTTCATTGATTGGCTAATTTATGTAACTGGAGTAACAGCATTCCAATTTTTCTGCTATTTAACTTGTTGCTGTGTTTTGGACAGATCAGCCAATCAGATCTTCGTGTCAGCTTCACTATAGAATATCTATTATACATATTTTAGGCAAACCTTGCAGACTATCAGACAGTCACAGGGAATAACACAAAGATGAAGACTGTTGAAAAAGGTTTGTCTGGTTTATATGAAGCAATATTGTAGTTTTTTTGTACAACTTGTTTTACTCAGGTCAAACATCATTAGCTATTGCTCAAAATTGCAACGGCTAACAGGTTTCAGCAAATTTCTGTATCTAAAGCTAAAAATGTTTAGCTTTTAAATACATTGTATTTCATAGCAGTTAATTATGTTTATTTTTGCAGTGCTTGTAATAACTAAGATCAAAGCAATTAACGCAGCCATACCCTGTAAATGTACACATGCATGTAGATAAAAGATGTATCTGAAAATTTTTATTTTGTTTAAAGCTACTTAATGGAGCGTTGCCAACTGCAGAATCTCTTGCAAATGACGGAGAAAAAGGAATCGGTAGCGTTTTAGGCCAGCTTTACACCCATGGTAAAAGTTATTGTTTTGAAATTAAAAGCTTTTCATTTGAATTATGATGTAGTGCTCTTAAATTTTTATATACAGACAAAAAGTCTTTAGTTATATTTTTATTTAAATCTGGCAAATAGTTTTTAGGTGTCATGACAAAGATTAGAATGTCAATTACAGTTTATATAGAAAATGTATATTAAACAAGTAAGACATTGCGTGTAATTTACATGTATGAGCCGGAGCATTTAGTTCACATGCAGGAGCTTGCAATTGCAGGATAAAAGTGCACAGCAAACATATTGGAATTATAAGATAACAAAAGGCAATATATTCTTATCTTCGTAATCATATAGTCTTAATGTGTATATTAGGAATTAGAAGTGTTGCTGGTAAAGATGGTAGAGATGGTAGAGATGGCAGAAATGGAGAAGATGGAGATGATGGTAAAGATGGTGCAGATGGCCGTGATGGTGCGAGAAACTTAAGAATTATAACTAAACACTCAGATCAGAATATAAGTGTTCTGTGTCGATTCAATGAGCAATTGATTTCAGTTCTGTTTTATAAATAGGAAGAGATGGATTGTCTGGTAGTCCTGGACTTACAGGATTGAGGGGTCCAACAGGTGCCCCAGGTGCTCCTGGAAATGTGTCACATATTGAAGGAGGTGCGGTTTATGTAAGATGGGGAAGAAAATCTTGTGGTTCCCAATCAGCTCTACTTTATGAAGGTGAATTAGATTGCTAATATGATGTATCACTGAATGTTTCCTTGTATATGGAAAATATTATGATAATATTATTCAGCAATTGCTGCTAAAAATGCATTTATTTATGTCACTTATATTACTCAGATCACCATTTAGTGGTTTATATAGACAATGGATGCTATTTATTTGTGAACACAGTTTTATTTTCTCAGGATTTGCTGGTGGAGCATTTTATACAAACACTGGAGGTGGAGTGAACTACCAGTGCATGCCCCTGAACCCACAGTTTAACAAAGTATACACTGGTAGTAGTTTCGAGGGTTCTTCGATAAATGGTGGAGAATATCAAACAAACCACTATGGAATTTTCCGCAATTCAGCTGTGCAACAGAATGTACCATGTGCCAGATGTTATACAGAGAATAGACCAGCTCTGATGATGATTCCAGCAAGAAGATCTTGTCCATCTGGTTGGACACAGGAGTATGAAGGTTATCATATTATTCATATATTAAAAGCATCACTTTTCTAAGCTTGCAATGATCCATATATACCTACTCAATGTTGATGTTAGTTCTGAATATTGCATATGCAGTTCCTATATAGTCCACTTCAAACAGATAGCATTCACTTTATAATACCATGCATGTATAAATTGATCGTTGCTATATATGGAGAAATCTTGACCAATCTGTAGATCGAGATTTACTTTCACTAAATCGTAGTGGTATAGTAACATTTGAATCTTGTTTGCACATCATTTCAGGTTACTTGATGAGTCAACGTTACGATCATCCTCACCCAACTACATATGAGTGTGTAGATGAAGACCCTGAGTATATCAATGGGATGAGTGGTAATACAAATGGAGCTCTGTTTTTCTTTGTCAGGACTGATTGCTCTGGAGATGGAACTATTGGACACTGTCCACCATATGATGACATGAAACAGCTCACTTGTGTTGTTTGTTCTAAATAATGATGCACAATGTTTTATTACTTTAATGCTTTCATCTACCAGAATACAAGACCTACTTACACATTGTGTTATATGCTATACAGTTCCATGCAAAAACAGCATTTCTAAATCATTATGGTACCTTGCAAAAATATCAAGTAGCATAACATGTCAAACTTCTTGAACACAAAATTAACATTATGATTAGTTTTATAAAATAGAGTAGGTAGTAAATTAGTAAGCAAACCCATCTGTTTGTGTTAAAGATTTTTCTGAAAACGTGTTAAAAAAACTTGTTGTATTTTGTAAATCCGCTTGCTTGCTAGTTGAATTTTATAGACTAGAAATAAACCATATATGCACTACACTGTGATTTATTACTTACAATAAAAACATCATTTTACCTTCAAGCCTGCAAAGGATTCTTTCCCAGCAGGTCCACTAAATAGTTAATTAAATGCAGAACATAACCTTCCCAAATAAAAGCAAAGGATACCTAATTGATTGAAATAAGTTAATATAATTTAAGTAAAAGTATTTCTATTATTGGGGGGAGGGGAGATCAAATTTAAGTAGCCTACTGAGAACTGATGATTAAATCAGATAACACTGAATGTGACTATAACATGCTGCTGACTGTTTTTTTGTGAGCTGATGACATCTATATAGGAGCTTCCTTCTTAAACTGACTACCTTATTAATATACAATCTATAAATAGAAACACCTGGATGTTATATATAATGTTCAGCACTGTCATTTTGTAACGTGATAGAACTTATGTAAATTTCCTCTTAAAACCCACAGTGTTAGAAAAGCACCTGTTTCCTATTTTGATCAAATAGAAACATTTGGAAGTAATGTTTACATTTTTGTTATGTAATGTGATAGCTATGTGAATGTCATTTTAAAAAACATAACATATTTTTTCAAACTCAATTGCAAATTAAACAAAATGCTAATGCAAACTCGATGCGAATACATTCTGAATTAAAAAGCAAAATATGCTTTTTGTCTCAAGTTTTAATTTTTGCTTATAAGTATATTAGGTATAATACTTAAATGAGAAATAAAATATAACGTTACAGCCTTTATAAAGCAGACAAATAAGTTGTTGAGGAGTATATTATGATGTCAGACCAGGGAATACACAGTACTTTATGTTTTGCAGAGTAGATACTGCACAGCAACTTGATGTATTTACAAAATGACATGCTTATAGTGATTATGATTGGAACTAATGGTTTGAATATATATGTATGGCTTAAAAGTTTTAGAAAAGCAGTGGAGAAGAAACTCAAACTTCATAACGGCCTTGCAAAATAATTTACTACGTCAAACTCAATCATGGCCTTGCAAAATAGTTTACTAAGGTAGATAGAACTAGTTTTGGTTTCTACTTAGAAAATGATTATTTTATTGATGAAAATAGAAGTGTCAATACAGTTGCATCCTCATTAGGATCGACATCAAGACTGAAACTATTTGCTAATGTAAATAATAGAAATGTCAAGTAGCCTCATTACTATGAAGGTTGCAAGGACTGTGGGAATATTTGACAATGAAGTTAGAAGTAGAATTTCTATTAATTATGTCATAAGTGATTAAACTAAAGTATTGATATATATACCATTATTCTCAGAAAAATTCTTAAAAAAAGCTGTATTCTCGATAGGACGCATGATTGTACATATACTGTTATTTTATGTTTAATTCTTACTTCTGTACTTCACAAGTTATGTCGTGAGATATTCTGCCAGCTCACTAAAATATGGCTTCGACGATGCTGAGGTTTGCTTGAGACTTCCAGTAAGATTGCTGCTGCAACAGGTTGATGCAATAATAAATTATTATATCTGTTCCATCACGGTATGTAGACTACAGTTTATCTACAACATTCAAGAAAGAATATAAAGTACATTCAAAAGTAATAGGATGCATGAGGCCCAATAATTGAGTGAAGTTCAAGTTCAAATGTACAAGTTTTGAGTAAGTTAGATATTTTGGTCTTGCATAGAAATTGCTTTAAACAAAGAATGCATTAATAAATATATATATATATATATATATATATATATATATATATATATATATATATATAGTAAAATGAGTGTTTATAAAACGTTACTAGAGTGCTCTATAGAAATAAATCTAGAGCATAAACATTAGAAGAAGTAAAATGAGATTTGATTAATATAATGGCATTTATTACTAGTAGTTTCGTACACAAGAACGATGTGCACTCGTCAGATAAATTAGCCACTAGTGGCTAATTTATCTGACGAGTGCACATCGTTCTTGTGTACGAAACTACTAGTAATAAATGCCATTATATTAATCAAATCTCATTTTACTTCTTCTAATATATATATATATATATATATATATATATATATAGATATATATATATATATATATATATATATATATATACATATATATATATATATATATATATATATATATATATATATATATATATATATTATATATATGACACATGATTTTATAGCTTCTTTAGATAATGCAAATAGGATTACTTAGTATAGTATGGTTTTTAAATAAGTAACTGCGGTGTTGAGATAATACTATACATGCCTTGATCACGTGTTGAAATTAGTAATATTGAATTTTGAAATAAAACACTAATTAATGAACAAATGGGAATAAATAAGAAGCCGAAACATATAACAGATGCCGTTCATAAATAGAGATATATATATATATATATATATATATATATATATATATATATATATATATATATATATATATATATATATATATATATATATATAGTAAAATGAGTGTTTATAAAACGTTACTAGAGTGCTCTATAGAAATAAATCTAGAGCATAAACATTAGAAGAAGTAAAATGAGATTTGATTAATATAATGGCATTTATTACTAGTAGTTTCGTACACAAGAACGATGTGCACTCGTCAGATAAATTAGCCACTAGTGGCTAATTTATCTGACGAGTGCACATCGTTCTTGTGTACGAAACTACTAGTAATAAATGCCATTATATATATATATATATATATATACATATATAGTAAAATGAGTGTTTATAAAACGTTACTAGAGTGCTCTATAGAAATAAATCTAGAGCATAAACATTAGAAGAAGTAAAATGAGATTTGATTAATATAATGGCATTTATTACTAGTAGTTTCGTACACAAGAACGATGTGCACTCGTCAGATAAATTAGCCACTATGATTGCTTACAACTATAAATAATGTAATATGTAAATATACACAGATTAAAGCTAGAAGATCAAAATATAGCAAAGAGGTAGCATTGGAATTAATTGGCTATGTTACAGCATTATTGAGTAGAAATTTACTACTATGTCTGCATATGGATAAAAAGTCATAGCGCTTATTGAGGGAAGACAACTGTGGCTTATAAAGAATGAAAAATTTTTCCCATGAGCATAGCTGACAGTTTTTAGTGTTGTTGTATGGTTGAGCTTTTCTGAGAATTTTCCAGGATATGGTAAAATCCAGACCTTTGTCTTTTAAGGTCCAGATGTGTTTGCTCAACTCAGTTTGCAAGCGCTTGGTTGGGTGTCTGAAAGAAGCAAGGTGGTTGTAGTATCTTGCCTTGAATGCAGTGGAGGAAATTCCTACATATGTTTCGGCGTATCTTTTGATGGGACGGATACTTTGGCCTGGTACACAATGTTTGGGGTGGTGCATTCTCCTGGGAGCGGGCATGTCTTTACATTTCTACAGTTACAGCCTGCCTGTGGTATAGGGGTGGTGTTGCATTTAGTAACACTGTGTATATTTACATATTACATTATTTATAGTTGTAAGCAATCATAGTGGCTAATTTATCTGACGAGTGCACATCGTTCTTGTGTACGAAACTACTAGTAATAAATGCCATTATATTAATCAAATCTCATTTTACTTCTTCTAATATATATATATATATATATATATATATATATATATATATATATATATATATATATATATATATATATGTATATGTGTGAATATTTATTTACACCAACATATATAGATGATGTACAATATTTTAAATGCTTAATAAATTATTTAACATTGATATAGCCCGTTACAAAGATCAACACGTGAGCATTGGCTGATACATTTTATTATATTATAGTTTAAAAGTTATTCGTTATATTATAGATTGCGGTACAATTAATGATTATATAGCCCACAATATACAAAGATGAGCCAACAATAGATCCTTCTTACGTCAATCCCTATCTTGGCTGTAGGCTGACAACATACCTAACTGAATTTCGCGTCAATTTCTGCGGCCAGTTTTCATCGGCCAGTTTTCACCAGTTATTGCCGGTGTTCTTAAATTTTGAACCATCGCCAAGAAGATTCAGTCTAAAAGGAGACGCCGAATCTCTGAAAAATCATGATCTGGTTTATATGAAGAAGATAAAGGCGAGTGAAGATAATGAAGAGAATTGGAGTACAGAAGATACAGCAGTTATAGTAACAGCAGTAACAATTACATTATTATTAGAAGGAATATCAAGAAAATTGACTATAGTTAATACACATATATCAGTAATATAGACTGGTTGCAGTAAGTAACTTTACAATTTTATGTTGAGGATATATTAACCTCTTTTTTATTATTATTCAATTTGAACTACTAAATTCATTGATTTTCTTTTAAAGCAGCACAAATTTATTTAAAGAAAATTGTTTGAATTGATTTATTGATTTTAAAGCAGCACAAATCTATCTGAAAAAAATATTTGAGAAATTTAGTTTGAAGGTACGAAAATCTATATTGAAAGAATTATTTGAATTGAGAAATTTATTTTAAAGCAGCACAAATTTATATTGGAGAAAATGTTTGAATTGAGAAATTAATTTCAAAGCTGCACAAATTTATATTTGAGAAAATACTTATATTGGATTATTTATTTCAAAGCTGCACAAATTTATATTGGAGAAAATATTTGAATTGAGAAATTAATTTCAAAGCTGCACAAGTTTATGTTTGTTTGTTTGTTTGTTTGTTTGGTTTATTTCATCAAAGGTATTTAATAACACAAGGACATTAGAAAATGCCAAGGAGGCGATGATGAGGCCCATTGCGCTATAGCCTAGCTAGTCATGCGCGGGCCAACACGAGCTGACAGCGACTCAATCCAGAAAAATACAAAAAAAATACAACTATTCTAACAGATAAAGCCTCAACTTCCTCCCAAATTCATTAGGGTTGCTAATTGACCGTAAAGGGATTGGCAGTTCATTCCATAGTGCCACCTCCTGATAACAGTTTCTTCTGTGACCTGCTGCTGTTTGAGAGTGAGGAAGGGGGAGATTTATGAATGATTGACGTGTATTGATAGAGTGAGTGGGAAAAAAATTGTCAGAGTAGAAAAAAGAATGAGCTTTCTTTAACACTTTAAAACGGTAAATCTGGTATATTGAGAGAACTTTATGCTTAGTAAATAGAGGCGCTGATGGATGGTCAAACGGTTTTTTGTTCATGATACGCATTACCTTTTTTTGAAAAATAAAAATCTTGTTTAGATGGGTATTAGCTGCATTTCCCCAGGCCTCTGCACAATAATTTAACTTGGAATTGATGAAAGAATTATATATCAAAAGTAAAATTTTTTGAGGGAGATATTCAGAACATCGGTATATTAATCCACTAAGTGGTCGTAATTTTGTAAGTAGGTTTGAGATGTGCAAGCTCCAATTTAAATTTTTATCTATTTGTACACCTAGAAAAGTTATGCTGTTAGAGTAATTTATAGGTCTTTTATTTAATAATATACAGTTTTCTAGAATTTGAAAAGGATTTTGGTAGTTTTTTAAAACAATATAGTTGCATTTTTCATAGTTTATAGTGAGTTTGTTTTTATTGCACCAAATTGACAGAGAGTTTAGATCTTGATTTATAGCTTCCAAATGGGAGTTCAAATCTTTTGATTCAAAAAATAAATTAGTGTCGTCGGCATAGAAAATGGGATTAAAAAGTTTAAATTGTTGAGCAAGATCGTTTATATATATCAAAAATAAGGTAGGGCCCAAGACAGATCCCTGGGGAACCCCACAGGTCACTGATCGTGAACTTGATAAGGTTGCATTTACTAGTGTGGAATGACTTCGGTTTGATAGGTAGTTAGCAACCCATGACACTGTGGATTCACTAAAACCAAGTTTTCTCATTTTTGCAAGTAAAATATTGTGATTTATAGTGTCAAAAGCCTTACTAAAATCTATAAAAATTCCGAGAACGCAATTTCCATTGTTAAAAGCTTCGAGCGTATTATTTTTAAATTTAACAACAGCATCTGCAGTACTTAAATTTTTTCGAAAGCCATATTGATTCTTAGAAATCAAATTTTTAGATTCTAAAAAGTTTAAAATTTGATTGTTAACAATTTTTTCAAGTATTTTACTAAAAATGGGGAGGATTGAAATAGGGCGGTAGTTTTCACATCTGTCATGAGAACCTTTTTTGTAGAATGGTAATATTTTAGCAGTTTTAATTTGCGCTGGAACAATTTTTTCTTCTATGCTTTTGTTAAATAAATAGGCAAGTGGTGTAGATAGTGAAATTTTGCAAAATTTGATAAGTTTAGTCGGGATATTGTCTAAACCTATAGCTTTCTTGGAATCTAGTTTTTCAATGATCTCAATTATTTGAGATTCATCAGTTTTTTTTAAATGAAATTCTTCTTTAGTAATATTTGTCAGCATTGAGTAGGTATCGGAGTTCGAATTTGTAAAATTTGAAGCTAGTTTTTGGGCTATTGTTGAAAAATACAGATTGAAATTGTTAGCTATATCCATATTGCTATCTAGCATGGTTTCAGAGTCCTCAACCGAATACAGTTTTGATGAAAAGCATCTTTTGTTTAGTTTGGCTTTCCCTGTTTGTTCATTTATAAGTACCCAAAGCTGCGAACTGTTACAATTGCTAATAAAAGCTTTAAAATAATCATATTTAGCGGTTCTCAGATCAGCATTCAAATTATTTCTAAAAGCATTATATCTTTTTAAAATCTTTTTATTCAGGGGTGCTTTTTTCACTCGTTTGTGAAGTGCATATTTCTTTTTGATTTGAGTTAAAAGATGTTCAGTAATCCATGGTTTTTGTGCAAACTTTTTAGAAGGCCTATTGTTTTCAATAGTCTGTGAACAACTTTCAATGAGAAATTTTAGTCTAGTAATAAATATATCATAGTTTACTTCACAATTTTGTGAGTCATCAAAGAGCTTCAACCAGCAAAATGAGTTTATCTTGGAAACTAGTTTGGAATAATTAATAGTTCTATACATATCATCTGAGACAATATTAGTTCTATTTGAACAATTCAGTTGAAACGTCACAAAAGTGGGTAGGTGGTCACTCAAATCTGACTCAATGGTTCCAGATTTACCGTTTATGCAAGAGAAGTTTAGAAGGATATGATCTAAACAGCTAGCTCGTGACGATGAGATTCTAGTTGGGAGAGTGATAGCATTGTAAAAGGCATAGGTAGAAATAGTGGTGGAATAAGTGTCACTTACATTCATGTCAAGGGTATCTATATTGATGTCACCTACTACAATATGGGGAGAAGAATCATGGGAAATATAAGCCTCCAGGTCACTAAGAAACGCATCAGTGGAGGAAGCACCGGGCTGCCTGTATATAATTGTGAGTCTGAAATGGGAAGACTTTGAGGCCTGACTGTGTAGAACAAGTGAGAGGACGTCTGCTCCAGACAGCGAAACAGCCTTCGTGTCGGCCCCCAGGCCACACCGCACATAGGCCCCAACACCACCTCCTCTACCCAGTCTCTGACTACCTACAAAATCATAACCTTCAAGTTTAAAAAATTGAATTTCATCATCATTTAGCCAAGTTTCAGTTAAACAAATTACATCAAAGGGGTTAGAAAAAGTGTTCAAAAAATATTCAAAATGTGAAAATTTATTTCTAATGCTTTGAATATTAAAGTTAAGAAGAGAGAAAGTTGAATTATTTACTTCTAGTTTGTTAAAAGAAAAGATGTCGTATGCTGTGCAGTTAATTTCATGCATTTTGCAAAAGATAACTTAGCAGTTTAAGTTAAATACAAAAGTGAGGTACACTAAACACATTTCAGGTTCTCGAGATCATTTACATCATTTATTTGGATAGCCTCCGAGTCAGGTGTTCTGCGCAAGTAAATTCGTTGGGCAAATGTCCAAACATACTTATAGTTGTTTGATTTTTTGAAGTTTCTGGTTTTCCAAAAAAGGTCCCTTTGCTTACTACTGAGAACCTCGTTAATAAATATTTTGGAATCTGTTTGAAAACCTAATTGTTTTGTTGACATAATACTTTTACGATAAGTGTGGAAGAATGTATCTCTTTTATTGGTGTGAACAAACTTAACCACGATGCGCTTGGTTTGTCGAATTCTATAGATTTTATCAATGTCTTGTGTAGTTGATATTGAGGTCATTTTTAGATTTTTGATGATTCTATCAAAACCAGTCATTAGGTCTTCATCTTTGTTGTATTCAATACCATTTAACTCGACGCACTTTGCTCTCTCATGGTGTTCAGATGTCTCTATTCTCTCATCAAGAGACTTGTACTCCTCCAGTTTTTGTTCAACGTGTTTGACAGAATTTTCAATCCTTGAGATATTGTAGTCATTTTTCCTAGTTTCTTGATGTACGAATTCCAGGGACTTTTCGAATTCTTTTTGAGTATTCTCAATAGCTGTCAGCCTTGATTTGATACTGGAGAATTCACTCAAAACCAGATCTAGTTTGTTGTCCAGTGTTTTTAGAGTCACCTCATCTTCTGAGGTAGACTTAGTTGATCTAGTAGAACGCATTGTGAAATATTTGTTGAAATTTGTTGAAATATATGTTGAAGGAAGTATTTTAAATATTGATGTTTTAACTGCAATTCTTTTGTGAATCTAATCTGGATAATTTGTCTATCTTGCTTGTCAGACTTATTAATTTATGTTTGCTAGTATAATGTAAACACAGCAAGATTTCAAAGGATCGCTAGGATAATCTTTTTTTTGGTTTGGTTAATTTCTTGTAATATTTTGTTATTGTAATTTTGCTTGCTTTGATATTATCATCAAATATAGATATACATATTATACAAAACATATAATATATATCTTATAATTTCAATTCTTTGGGGGAGCAAATCCCAAATTTGTCACACAGAATATTAACCTGAGTGCTAACCGTTGCACAATACACATAGAATCACATATATTGTTTATACATGAGTAATATTGCCAAACCAAACCATAAATAAACATTTGTCGAGCGGAGATAACTCCTATTTTTATTCTACAGTTGCTGGATTGCATACACTAACTTTTAAAGCAAAATTATATCAAGTAATATCTAAATTGTTAATTGTCGTCCTTGATCAATTCCAACCCATCAATTATTAAGTGAAAATTTATTATAAGTAATAAATCTAGGAAAATACATTTTAATACATAATTTAATATATAGAAATTCATTTTTAATAAAATTTAAATTTATTTAATATTTTCGTTGGACAATGATATAATATAACTGTATCGGTTTTGTGTTAGTGTCTGGTTGAATGATTTACTTTAACTACTAGCCAACTTGGCAACAGGTTTTCAAGTTTATTTACTCTCAAACCGTACCCTAGAAAAATGGGAAAAAATAGAAATTGTATAAGTAAGTAGTAACAATATAAATCAAAAGTCAGAGAAACACCATGAACATTACAGAACCAAACAAATTGATATGATCTATTATAATTCTAATAAAACTTGCAATATTGATGCATAGATAAACTTCTTAGCCATCACAATGCCAAAACCGATAGTCTATTCTCACAAAGAGTGTAAATATTGGAGTCTAACTGTGTGTTAATCGTATAATGCTAAAAATGCTCCTCTCTGACGGTTTGATCATGACACACTGACTCATGCAGTACAGTGAATTATAGCACTAGCCCTGCCAGCTAATAATAGCTTTGGTGAAAGCTTTAAAGCCTGAAAGCTTTAATGATTGGCGGCCTGCCAATACATCTGGGTGGCATACCAATACATCGGTGGGGTCGAATTGTTTGGCGGATACTATTCTGACAAATATTGATAAATTATGTAAATCAAAACAAACAAAACAAAATAAGATCAGTCACAGACCATGAAATTCTTGCACCAATCCGCTGACCCCTCCGCGCACCAGCACGTCCCCCGAAAAACGGTTGAATGCAAACCCCCTCCAGCGACACGAGCGTACACACGGCCAAGAAGGTAGATCAGTCATTTATGGGTTCACCTCAGTTAATAAAGTCAACCTATGCATGCTGCGGGTTATGATAGTGTCTTTACAGCCTACATAGTCCCTCAGTTTTCCTGCTACCTTATAGCTTTTTTGTAGGAAAGGGCTATTTTCCTTACTACGCCATCCTTGCTCGGATATACTTGATGTACTCGAGCTAGTTTATACTGATTATGCAACTGATTTGGATCCATAACAACTACAACATCTCCCACCTGAAAGTTTCGTCTTGGGGTATGCCACTTTTGGTGATGAATCAGTGTGGGTGCATACAATTCGGTCCACTTTTGCCAGAAGTCATCTGAGACTGTATTTACCAGAGCCAGTCCAAAACTTTTCTCGGAATCTTGCGAGTGTTGCATCTCGGCCACGGTGATAGCTGTCTGTATGTGCCTGCCGCATTGCCAAGTAGGTAAAGTATAGTGAGTGGTGGGAAGGGTTGATTGCATGTGCGTTTTAATCGCTATCATGGGGTTATGCCTTAGGAGTCTACTGCCTATTATCCATACTCCACTCTCTGTCTTAATGGGGTGAAGTCTTGTATATTTCCCTTTAATCTTGTTCAACTCAGAATCTATAGTGCGTTGTACCTGCTTCAGGAAGTAGAGTTTGGTCTGCCATAGATCTGTCACAGTGATGAGATCAGGTTGGATTCCCTTAAAACTTTTGTACTTGAAGATGTTGCGAACTTGAGCTATTGTCTATGTTAGACTCTTGAGACTGCTGAAATTTTTATATTGAATAAATGATTGGACTTCTGTTGATGCAATCACGGTGTAAACTATTTTCTTCTCTCCAAAGACAAGCTCATTTGAGTCAGATGGCGATTTTATATCCCATTGATCTTCCGGCAGATAGAGAAAATTTGGGCCTCTCCACCATTCACTCGCAGGTCCAATGTCATTGACAGGGTTCCCTCTTTTAAACCAATCTGCCGTGTTTTCCTTGCCACTTGCCCAGTGGCAGCAGCTCATATCCCCATTGGTTGCTTCCTGAATTTCTCCAATGCGTACACCCTCGTAAACATGAAACCTTTTTGACTTCTTTTGGAGCATCTTGAGCACCGATTCAGAATCTATAAGCTGATAAACTTTCTCAAACTCATAGCGCATTTCAGTCTCGATAACTTGTTTGCCTCTCTTTGATAATACGGCCGCATTGAGTTCTAGTTGAAGAATCTTGAGTTGTTGTTTCATGGGTGCTATACGACATTTAGCTGTAGCTTTGTTTACCCCTTTAGCGGTCACTTTAAATTCTGCTCTCTCATTGGCCGAGACCGGCGTGATAGAGGTACTGCTAGTAAATTTATACTTTCTTTTAATCTCTATAGACATGGACGTAGAGTCATTGACTTCTAAAGATCTGTTTAACTGTCCAGAACCGATTTGTTCTGCAGACTCAGTGACTGGGTCTCCCGGGCTCTGTAACGGGTCTGAGTCATCGGCGAACTCAATCGTACAACATTCAGTGGCTATATGTTGTTGTATGTCAGGTAACTCTGTGTTGGCAATATTAGACATTGTATAAACTTACTTTTGAATATCTTGACTCTGTAGCCAAGCTGGAACAAAGTTAGGAAGTATTTACACCTATAGATAAAGCACTAACTCAATGCAAGAAGTTAAAGCGCAAGCAAGCAAATTATTTCAGGTGCATATATAGTGGCAAATTGAAATGAAGTCCAATGCAAGTGTTTGCTTGATTCTAAATCTACTTCTAGCAGTCAACTGTAATATGGTAACATATGACAATGTGGTGAATTAAGCATATTTTGAATAGCAAGTAGTATTATAAATTAAGCCTTATATGCTAAAAAATAAGTAGAATTGTGATCGACTGCACAAATGTAAAATATTAGTATGAGTGTGGAAAAGTTCTTATTTGATCATATAGTCTTTGCCTATGAGTTCCAGCTTGGACAATGTCATAGAATATGCAGCCTCTTTAACCAGAAACTTTATCTGTAATATAACATTTAGACTAATCACTAACTCAGCATCCACTTATTGTACACTGATGACCGTACAAGTGTCATGGTATGCAGTATTGTGAAGGCCGTGAAACACACGCAACTGCATGATATGGTTACAAATTAAATGCAACTAATTCCTACCATCAAAAAATTTATTCACAAGAGCAATGAAATCAAAACATAGCATACCTAAAGTTAGTTTAAATGATTTTATATAAAAAGAATAAAATATTTCTATTATTCTGATAATAAACTTATGTACTCAGAACTGATGATTGAATCAGATAACACTGAATGTGACTGAATACTGATGATTATTAGTTGTTCTATGAGCTGATATGAACTAGGAACTTCCTTCTTAAACTGAATACCTCAATATATAACAGGCTAATAAAAACACCTTTATGTATAATACAGTCTATAAAAAATTCTTAAACTGAATTATTTTTATGTGATGATAACATCGGAATGTTGAGTTTTTAAGAGATATAAATACTGATGTTAGCCAAAGGGAATTCTAATAACTTCCGCGTTACACCAAAGTTGAACGGGGTAAGTTAAGTTTAGGTTGGTTAGATTAATTTATAAAAATAGTAAGTTTAATGTGCAGCTAGTTATGGTACATAGTCTATGAGCAAAACAAAATTTTAAAGCTAGTGACAACATTCATAATCAAAAATAGAGTGCATCACTAAGTGCCAGAAAATAGCAAATTAGCCAAATGAAAACCATAGTAGCCCTATAATATCATTAAACAATAACAATATAGTGATAGTAAACAATAACAATGTATATAAGGATCCTATAAGCAACCAAAATCTTTGAACAACTATTTGCAGTTTAAAAATTAAAAAGCAAATTATTCAACTTATATCAAAAAAGAAACTGCATATCACTTTTGAAAGGTAATAGGTACAGTACAAAACTAAATGACAATAAAATGTATATTTTATAACAATGTAACAAAAGACTTATTTCTATCTCATGAGCAAACTGAATAGAGTAGAGAGATTGATTATACGCAGCAGCTGGGTCCAGCTAATAGATGTGACTTGATCATTGGCTCCTTGTGAATATAAAAGTTGTATCAATTCTGTTCATAATCATAGTATGATAGACATAAATGGACGGATTTTACAGAAGCAGCTTCTAAGAAGAGAGTGTTATAAACAGTTTCAGTGTCTCCTTGTGTTTTGATTTATAAAGTTTTGCTGAGTGAATACGAAGATGCGTGTTCCAGTAGTAATTTTGATCACACTCTGTTTTCTGATTGGATACTCAGATAGTGTTGGAAGTTATGATGTAGAGGGTGTTAGAGAGTTGCTGGCAGAACAACAGGAAAAATTGGAAGTCATTCTTAAACAACAGAATGAAACGCATCAGCAACAAATTATAGCTTTACAGCAACAGAGTGTAGTTCTACAGCAACAAGTGGAAGCTTTACAGCTAAAAGATAAATCTTTACTGCAAGAGTTAGAGCTTCAACAGCAGGAATCCAAGATTCAACAACAAACTAATAAAGAACTTCAAGCAACAGTTTACTCCTTACTCAAAACTGTAAGTTTGAACTACATAGTAGCTCTAGTTGTTTTCTGGAAGTGCCTGGAACTCTGTTGAAATAAGAATAAATTTTACTCAGAAAATAATTCAAACATTTAAATTTTGTATTTATTTGTCAGAGTTAGAGTTGAATACTCCATAAAAACTTCGTGTGTGCAGTGTTGCTATTTTATTTACTACAATAACATGCAATACAATACAATAATATACATACAATGCATTCAAATAATAATGTACTCAATGAGTAGATGTAAGTATAAAGTAACAGCTCTGCTACAACTTGCTTTTTAAGTTGCTGACTGGAGAATTGCCTAAAACGGAAAACTTTGGAGAAAGCGAGGGAGAAGAGCTTCCAAGTTTGCTAGAACAGATCTGCATTTTTGGTAAAGACCTCACTTTAACAATCTATAAATACCCATGTTGGCGCCACTACTGCCACTATCACTGCCGCTGCCACTGCTGCTGCCACTACCATTACCGCTACTACCAACACTACTTGTACTGATGCTACTAATATGACTTCTACTGCTTATATCACAACCAATAATATTATACTAGCTAGCTCAACCACTACCAAGCACTGTAGGCTATATTGTATTTCAAAGAATGACAGATAGAGAATACTTAGATGTAAGTGTTTGTATGTTTAATTGTACAAAGTGTGTGTACACGTATATTTGAATGGATATTACAGCGCTGTGGCTGTTTTTAATATTTTAATTTTGTATAACTCCTTGCTGCTGTTGCAAGGGCATGTATATTTCCACAATAAAGGTGCTATATGTATTAACACATGTAGAATATTAAAAAGCTCTATTCCTAATTTTGTCATCATATGTTTTCAATGTGTATTAGGAGTTAGAGGTGTTGCTGGTAAAGATGGTAAAGATGGTAAAGATGGTAGAGATGGTAGAGATGGAGATGATGGTAGAGATGGGGAAGATGGTAAGGATGGGGAAAATGGTAAAGATGGCAGAGATGGTAAAGATGGAAAAGATGGTGCAAACGGCCGTGATGGTGAAAGCAATAAAGCAATTCTCACAATCGACATTTTTATTAGAATAAAAAAGCCTTTCAGACGATCCAATAAGTAATTTGTGTTTTATTATTCAATTGTTTATGGTTCGGTCTTATAAATAGGGAGAGATGGATTACCTGGTGGTCTCGGACTTACAGGATTGAGAGGTCCAGCAGGGCCTCCTGGGTCTAAAGGAGCTAAAGGAGATTTGGGGTCACCTGGTGTTTCTGGCTTGCCAGGTGTCAATGGAACAAAAGGCGCTACAGGTGCAGCTGGGAAGGATAGGAATCCTGGAGCAAAAGGTGCTGCAGGTGCAGCTGGTCCTATAGGAATAAAAGGTGCTCCTGGCATGAAAGGAGTAAAAGGTGCTCCAGGCAATGTGTCACATATTGAAGGAGGTGCTGTTTATGTAAGATGGGGAAGAAAATCTTGTGGTTCTCAATCAACTTTACTTTATGAAGGTGAATTAGATTACTATTATTTTGCATCACAGAGCAGGTTTTTAATAAGAATATGACAATATCAATAATCACCATGAAATTGCTGGTAAAAATGTATTACTACACACAAAGTGAAACTTATTAGGTTTTAAACTGATTAAGTAATGTTTACTAATTATATGTACACATGCACAATATACTAACACAATAATTTTATTGTTTTAGGATTTGCTGGTGGAGTATATTATGATAGCACAGGAGGTGGAGTTAACTACCAGTGTATGCCCCCTGACCCACAATATAACAAAGTCTACACCAGTGGCTATGGTGGAGGCTCTTTGATAAATGGTGCAGAATATCAATCTTACCATTATGGAATATTCCCCAGTACAGCTCATAACCAGAATGTACCATGTGCCAGATGTTATACAGAGAACAGACCAGCTCTTATGATGATTCCAGCTAAGAGATCTTGTCCATCTGGGTGGACTAAGGAGTATGAAGGTAATCGACATTATAAAATCACTTTTTTTAAAATATGACTTTGAATTCTCACTAATATGGCATAAATTCTTTGTCTGCATAATATACTGCTATTATAGCATCTTTTTAGTTTTTTTTAAAACAAATAAACAGAAATTTAACAAATGAAAGATGGTTTGCTAAACTTGTCAGTTTAAGAGTCAATATAATACATTCAAGTTGTATTTCAGGATATTTAATGACTGCTCATTGCAACCATGGCCATCCAACTACATATGAGTGTGTGGATCAAGATCCTGAGTATATCAATGGGATGAGTGGTGATACAGAGGGAGCTCTGTTCTACTTTATCAGAGCTGATTGCTCTGGAAAGGGAACTACTGGACATTGTCCACCATATGATGACAAGAAACAACTTACTTGTGTTGTTTGTTCTAAATAATTTGTGTCTAATCAAAAAAGACTTATGTATTCAACTAGTATTTAACTGCTAAATATTTTAACCTTTAATAACCTTTATATGCTCAACTATGACTTGAATTACTCAATGAGTGCACGAAATGCAATGCTAAAGATCATCCTAAATAATTATTTTGCTCGTTCAGATAAGTATTTAATATTAATAGAAAGATACTTATAACATAGCTTTGTTCTATTTCATCAGAGCTAGTTGTACATGGAACTACTGGACACTGTCAACCATATGATGATAAGAGACAACTTATTTGTGTAGTTTGTTCTAAATAAACAGTTTAGTGATGACAAAATTTAATTAATTTTCATAAAAATAAATAAGTGTAGTATGTTGTAATTGCTTTTTTCTAATCTGATATACATTAACTACTATATATGTTATGAGCACACCATTTTATTGCCCAAAATTTTGAGTGGTTGAACTACTCACAACTATATTATACTATTTTGCAGAAGTCTTTGTAAGATTAAAGGTTTTATTGACTTAGTATACTACAAATAAAAGCTTAAAAAAACAGAAAATTGTGGAAACAAACTATATTCATATATTTTAATTTTTGATTATTGATTTAGCCTGTTATAGGCCGAGGCCTCAAAAAGCCTATGATTTCTAAAGACCTCCTGAAGTAGAAAGTTGTTGAGCCATGTGAATTTGTTTATATTAATTGATTTATTTTGATTTCATAGAATATGCACTGAGCTTTAATGCATCCAATAACGGCAGTACTGTGCATTAAAACACAAAGGCTAAATTTGTCTTTTATCAAAACAAATACATATGTCACAATTTGTGGAGTAGTTGTAGAAAAAAATTCTGAGTTGATATATAGAGCCACCTGGATGTACATTTAATATGTTCTACACTGTCATTTTGTAATATACAAATGTTATATATATTTTGGGAAAACATATATGCAGTTGAATAGAAACACCTTGGTGTATGTTTTACAATTTTATTCTATAATGTGATTAAAAATTTAAATGTAAAAAATAAATACTTTGGAAATTTTTAAGCACAAGGCTGTTATCTAAATTATAAATTCTAAATGGACAGCTTTATGATGACAAAAGTGGAATGATATTTTTATAATTCTAAATAAGTATAGTAGGGGTAACGGGGGCACAACGGGCCGAATTTTGCATTCGTTGCTCTCATTTGTCTGTTTTTCAAGTTACTAGTTCAATAATCTCTAGTCTTAATGCTGCATCTGTTGTCTATTACAGGTATCAGTTTGTTGTTTCTATCTCTCTCACAACTTTCAGAATAATGAAATGTTCACGACGAAAAAATCGGCCCATTGTGCCCCGGTACCGGGGTACAATGGGACACAACAAATATATTGAAATTTTGCGTATATTTTGTTACATCTGATCTTTATTTATTTAATATTACAAATAAATAAAGATACTCTTTCAGATCTACAGCAAAATTCATGTTTTAGCTGTACAGTTTGTGTTACTACGGTTAGCAGAGGAAGGCAAAATCAAACGCACGTCACTCGGTTCTGCAGTGCCATTATCATTACTGTTTAGAACTAAAAATATTCTGTTATTTTCACTTCAGAGCAACGTTTATCAAAAAAAACTTTAGTAACGTGTACTACAAAAATCCGAGTAGACTTTTTTCTATGAACTGTAGCTAAGTTGCATGCATGACTGAGGTTTGTGACTGGAGTACGGAGGGGAGAGGGGGAGCAAATGAGCAAATTACAATTTATTTCAGTCAAATACATGTATATTCCCTCAATGGTGTAATATATAATGATTATCATGACTATCTACTAGTAGCAACAGCAGAGTGTTTTGTATTATGTATAAAATTGCAAAGCTTTAACCTCACCAGATGTATATATTAGGGGAGCTTCAACTTGTAGTTTTGTAGTCTTACCATGATGTTTTTGATATTTTACAAAAATGTCAGAAATGGCTATATCTATAGATTTTAGTAACAGTTCAACCAACTTTTTAGGCAAACAAACTAATAACAGTGATCAGGGTGCAATAATCAGGTGGCCCATTGTGCTCCGGTTAGCGTGGCCCATTGTGCCCCGTGTGGCCAAATTGAGAATAAATGTGCCTCAAGGAAAATTTATTTCAGTGTTTGCTGTTATACTAGTTAAGCATTGTAGAGACAAGCAATGGCAACAATATTATTAAAATCTAGGCTTCTTGCCTTTGAGTGTAAAAAGTTATGAGGCTTTAACGACGTCCTAAAAAATTTACTAAAAGTAGGTAAAAACAGTTTTTTACTCGCCTTTTCAACACGTATGTTCCGCAAGTGTTGAAACTACAAAGGCTAACTAAGTATGTCAATATCTTTTTATGAAAAAAATCACAACTCTAAGTTAATAAGTTCTCTCACAATTTGGCCGGCTTTTTGTACCCCTATGACCGTTGTGCCCCCGTTACCCCTATATTACCGTTGGTTTTTCAATCTAATACCAAAGAGCTGTAAGACTTTTAAATCAAAGATTAATATCCTCTATTTTATTTTATTATATAGAGCTTTTTGTAAGAATAACATTTTTAAATGATTTGGTGTCAAAAAACTAATTAAATTGCAAAACACAATAAATTTTCAACTTATTGTACTATTTGCAAGTTTCAGTTATATCTGACTTACTCACTCTGTTAGGCCAATATGTAAAAGGTTTTGGACAAACATTTACATTTTTCTGCACTAAATTCCTCATTAAAAATCTCTTGAAGCATAAAGTGGTTGAGCTTTGTAAATCTGCATGTTGATCTTGATGTTGTATTATAATGTACGAGGTTATAATGTTATTAAATCAAGGTTACTTCAAGTTTTCAATAACGTTATCGCCATGTTAAATACTATACTCGCTCGTGTTCGTTAACAAAATATAATCTACTTCATCCTCAATCATAATACTACACCTGAGCTACTTTAATTTTTATAGAATGTAGTCCGTGCATTACCTAAACTAGCCACTTTAAAACATCCAATAATGGCAGTCTTATGCATCGGAATATATAAAGGCTTATTATATATCTAAGTCATTGAAACAAACGAGTTTAAAAATGTTCTAGCCCTCAGCTATGTTTTATGATTTTGTTTATTCAGTCTTTTCTCTGCTAACTTTGCGTAGTGTTACAAGTATACAACTTATTGTACTTGTCAAAATGTATACATTCAATTTAACTTATGCTCCCCCCTCTAATTTATAGCGTGTGTTTTCGAAAATATCTTTCAAAGCATTTGTTCTGACTTAGCAATTGCAACATTTATACCTATGTGCACACATATCCAGATCCGAGCATGCGTATACATACACATAACCACATACATATTAATCAACTACCTTGAAGTAATTAAAACGATTTTCCACAAACATGATAAAGTTACCAGTTAGTTTGTTAATATTTTAGCTATTTAAATGTGCTAATATATTTCAATAGCTCACGGGTTGGGGCTGCTAAGCAAGTTTAGGTATATTTTATAGGTTTATTTATTCATAGTTTAAGCAGTGGTTTAACCATCTGATGAAGTTGAAGAAGGTGCTGTTTGTACAAGATGGGGAAGAACTATATGCTGCATTGCAGAATCAACTTTATTAATTAAAGGTTGGGTGTTAACACACACACACTCACACACTCACACACTCACACACTCACACACACACACACACACATACACACATACACACACGCTCACACGCTCACACGCTCACACGCTCACACGCACACTCGCACACTCGCACACTCGCACACTCGCACACTCGCACACTCGCACACTCGCACACTCGCACACTCGCACACTCGCACACTCGCACACTCGCACACTCGCACACTCACACACTCACACACTCACACACCCACACACTAGTGCACATTGTTGTTTTTAACAAGCACGTTATGTTTTTACGCTTGTAAACATACAGGCTTTGCTGGAGGATCATACTATAACCACACTGGAGGTGGAGTGAACTACTAGTGTATGCCCCCTGACCCACAATACAACAGAGTTGACACTGGTGATGATTTTTCTGGCTCTTTGATGGGCAGAGCAAAATATCAATCTCTAAGACATTATGGAATATTCCCTAATACAGCTCATATGACCAGAATGTACAATGTGCCAGATGTTATACAGAGAACAGACCAGCTCTTATGATGATTCCAGCTGAGAGATTTTGTCCTACTAGGTGGACAAAGGAATATGAAGGTACTGATAATTAGAAATGTATGTATAAGAGATGGTAGTATAGACCATGGTGTGATTATACTACATAATATCAACTACTATAGTTTCATTATTGACAGCTTTAAGCACACAGAAACAGCCCATGCCTACAATTCCTTTAAATGTTTTATATGCTTGTGTTTTCAGGATACCTTATATGAGTTCGAGACATAATTATAAACCAGCGACATATGAGTGTGTAGATGAATACCCTGAGTACATAACAGGACTGAGTGATGACACAAATGGAGCTCTGTTTTTCTTTGTCAGAACTGATTGCTCTGGGTATGGAACTACTGGACACTGTCCACCATATTATGACAAGAAACAGTTAACTTGTGTGGTTTTTTCTAAATAAGCAGGCTTGCTACTGTAAAAGTGCAACAATTTTATCACTTGTAAACAATATAGTATGTGACACTTGTTTTCAATTTTTCACTGCTTCATCAGAATATATCATTTTATGTTACACAAAATGTTATCTCAGCCACAACATTATCCATAACTTTAGTCACAATAAAAAGTGTAATATATTTCTATTGTAAAGCATTTTAGTTTTCATAGAAAAAAGCAAATAAAGCAGCTGCTATGCTGCTAGTAAGTAAATGCAGGTAATGCTTTTCATAAAAATATTCAGGTAAAAGAGAAATGACAAAAGCAAAGCATACCTAAAATAAGTATACATCAGTTTACATAAAAATAATAGAATATTTCTATTATTCTGATAATAAACTTGTACTGAGAGCTGATGATTGAATCAGATAACATTGAATGTGACTGAATACTAATGATTATTAGTCATTCTATGAGCTGATATGAACCAGGAACTTCCTTCTTCAACTGAATACCTCAATATACAGTCTAATAGAAGCACCTGGATTTTATATACATACGTTCTACACTGTCATTACGTAACATACAAATGTAATATTTGGTGTATGTATATGTGTATGTATATGTATATGTATATGTATATGTATATGTATATGTATACGTATACGTATACGTATATGTATATGTATTTGTAATATTATTTGTATTAGTATTTCCAAAGCTTCGACATAATATCAGCTTGAAATGCAACTGAAAAAATAAGGAAAAAGCATTTCCATTGAACTAATTAATGACAAACTAGCAATTAAAATTATATATAATCTGTAAAATTTTCAAAAACTAGTTTATTTAAGATATACAGTTTATTTTATAAGTCCCCATGACTGTTTGTGCCCTGTGTATATAGAAATATAATTTACTAGTTACAGTGGTAATTAATATAGTTCAACTTGTTATTTTTGGAAAATTAAATATAAAAAAAATTCAGTGACTATAACACATTCTCAACGCTGTAAGTTGTTATACCACTATTCAATCCATATGTATTATTTAGACAAGAAGTTATGGTGAAATAGCAAGGAATTTATGATCTATGGTCACCTTGTATAAACATGTAGAGTGTGGCTAAGGAGTTATGGTCACCTTGTATAAATATGTGGAGTATATTCAAGGAGTTATGGTCACCTTGTATGAATATGTAGAGTGTAGTCAAGGAGTTATGGTCACCTTGTATGTATATATAGAGTCTAGTTAAGGAGTTATGGTCACTTTGTGTATATATATATATATATAAAGTTGAGTTGAGGAGTTACAACTTTTTATTAGATTCAAGGCTTTTGTGAGACATTAATGTTAATACTCAATCTACAACAATTGTGCATTCATTGAAGTTACCTTCCATTGATTGGCTAATATATGTAACTGGAGTAACCGCGTTCCAATTTTTTTCTGCTATTTAATTTGTTGCTGAATTTTGGACAGACTAGCCAATCAGATCTTTGTGTCAGCTTCACTATAGAATATCTATTATACATATTTTTGGCAAACCTTAGAGACTATCACACGGTCACAGGGAATGACACAAAGATGAAGACTGTTGAAAGAGGTTTGTCTTGTTTATATAAAGCAATTGTAGTTTTTGTACAGCTTGTCTTTCTTTTAAATATACAACTGTACACATTTACAATATCATCAGTTATCCTTCTCCTTGTACTAATAACAACTTTGTATTATTGCAAACATTGAGACTGACTGTATTTAAATGAAAAGAACAAATTAAATTTACGAAAAAGTTAGAACGACAAAAATATGTTACATAAATCCAAATACTCAGAACGATTGGAGACAATAATCTAGCCTTTATGCATAAACATGTAATAAAGTTTTTCTACTATATTATATAGAAGTGGCGTCAGTTTCATCCCAGATAATTGCTTCCTAGTTAGACGCTTCCCAAAAACCAAACTCCACATATAGAATACATATATTATGCAAAACTAAATGAATAGTTCAGTGTGAAAAGCTTTGCGTCTAGCTTGGAAGCTTTTATCTGGAATGATGCTGTGGTTTCTACAATACACTTTGTTGACTTCAGGGGAAATTATTCTCTAGCTTGTTTATATACCAGAATATCGTGTTAATTGACTGAAGACTATTAAACACATGTTGGTATATTATGTTGTAGTTTTCCTCTTAATAACACTAAGCACACTGCTAGTTCACTCTTCTGAGGGGATACCCAGTGGTACTGTTGAAAATATTAAAGAGTTTCTGGAAGAACAACAAAATAAGTTGGAAGCACTAACAGAGGTTTTTAGGCAGCAAAATGAAAGTCAGCAACTAGAAATTGAGAAGCAGCAGCTGCAAATAGAAAAGCTGCAGCAGCAGAACGATGGGCAACAGCTGCAGATAGGAGAGCAACAGCTGCAGATAGGAGAGCTGCAGCTTTTGGTAGAAAGACAACAGGAGCAGATAACTTCCCAACAACACACTACACTTTCACTACTGCATGTTGTAAGTGTATTACCATTATATATATATATATATATATATATATATATATATATATATATATATATATATATATATATATATATATATATATATATATATATATATATAAATAGGTATACGAGAAACATTGTTATTTATTACTTTATTAGGTAAAGTAATTACACTGATATTTCGGGTACCACTGTACCCATCTTCAGAGTAGCAATGAATGAAATTCAAAAATTATTATGTTACGTTAGACGTTATGCATGACACAAAGAATAGAGAGTGGCAGTTACTGTAAATTATTGAAACTTAGGGAGATAATCTTATTTTATATATTACGCAGGTCAAAAATTATACTGATTTTTTTGCATAAAAAATAAATTAGAGTTGACAAAAAAAAATAGATATCCAAATATAAAAACAGCAAGAATTAGTGAAACTATGTGAGAGTTGAGTAGTGTGGCGCTATTGATATAGTTTTAGTGGTATGGAGTAATTTTGTTTATTGAGTTGCGGTTTTATTTGTTTAATGTAGAGAGCTTCGGCTACTTTTCGATGGTGGATTCCTTTAAATACATACCAACTTGCGAAATACCTGGCCAAAATGCTAAAACCACTTAGTGAATCTGAAAGTAATATCGAATCAACCGATAGTTTTCTTACATATATACGGCAACTTCATATTCCAGCAAACCATCAACTGATATTATTTGATGTTGTTTCCCTCTTTACTTCTGTACCACTTGACTACACGATTTCAGCAATCATAAATGATATTTATGAGAAACAACGAATTCAAACAACTATACCAAAGAAGAAAATGATAAACTTACTCAACCTTTGTACAAAACAAGTTCACTTTACTTTCAACGACATCATTTATACACAGACGGATGGTGTTGCTATGGGATCTCCTCTAGGACCAATAATTGCGAATATATTCATGACAAAACTAGAACAGAAAGTAATACCAAAGTTGAATTCAATGTCACCTTGGGTGAGATACATAGATGACACATTTGCAACAATAGACCCTGAGTATATTAACACAACACTCAACACACTTAATAATTTTTATCCTAACATAAAATTTACTCACGAACTAGAAACCAATAAATCACTTTCTTTTCTGGGTGTTACTGTTTTGCGACACAATAGCTCAGTGGAAACCACAGTATTCCGCAAACCAACACATAACGATACATACTTACATTGGAACTCTTTCTCACTAAAAACGTGGAAGCTAAGCACACTCAAGTCACTAGTATTAAGGGCTAATAAAATCTGTTCTACTCCAGCACTTAAGACCCAAGAACTAAACTATATTCGAAATGTTTTTGAACATAAAAATGGTTACCCTAAATATGTAATAGAGAAAACTATTAACAACATTGGTGACGGACTACTCAGTGAAAAAGATAACAGGAAACACATTTTACTTCAGCTGCCTTATAAAGGAGTAACAGGAGAAAAACTAATCCGCTCCCTCAATAAATTAATTATAACAGACTCTTTTTCAAATGAACTCAATGCCCGTATTTTATTTAAAGGAACTCCCTTAAGTTCACATTTTAATCTCAAAGATAAAACCAATAAAGAACACATTCACAACCTAGTCTACAAAATAACCTGCCCTGAAGCTACCTGTCAACAAACATATGTAGGCGAAACCGGACGTCGCCTATCACACAGGATACATGAACACTGCAATGACATCAATTCCAAAATTTATCAACACATCTCTACCACTAATCATGGAAACATATCAATAGACAATGTAACAGTTTTAAATCATTCATTTAAAGGAATCCACCATCGAAAAGTAGCCGAAGCTCTCTACATTAAACAAATAAAACCGCAACTCAATAAACAAAATTACTCCATACCACTAAAACTATATCAATAGCGCCACACTACTCAACTCTCACATAGTTTCACTAATTCTTGCTGTTTTTATATTTGGATATCTATTTTTTTTTTGTCAACTCTAATTTATTTTTTATGCAAAAAAATCAGTATAATTTTTGACCTGCGTAATATATAAAATAAGATTATCTCCCTAAGTTTCAATAATTTACAGTAACTGCCACTCTCTATTCTTTGTGTCATGCATAACGTCTAACGTAACATAATAATTTTTGAATTTCATTCATTGCTACTCTGAAGATGGGTACAGTGGTACCCGAAATATCAGTGTAATTACTTTACCTAATAAAGTAATAAATAACAATGTTTCTCGTATACCTATTTATAATCAAATTACTAGCTCGTAAAGATATATTTATATTTATATATATATATATATATATATATATATATATATATATATATATATATATATATATATATATATATATATATATATATATATATATATATATATATATATATATATATATACATATATATATATATATATATATATATATATATATATATATATATACATATATATATATATATATATATATATATATATATATATATATATACATATATATATATATATATATAATATACAGAAAGTGGTTTAGTAATTATTTTAGTTTAAGAATTATTTTTGCTAACGAATAAAGTAGTACATACTTCATAATATTTCTGCCTTTGCAATTATCCCCCACATTACGCCCATGTAGCTAAAAGTGTTCACACTATAGCTAACAGTAAGCACTCACTACTGCTAATGTGCTATGCTTTCATCTGCTGTTACTTCACAGCTGTCTGATTTTAGAAAGGCTTTCCAGCATTAAGCATGTCTAATGCAAGTCATTCTGTTCAACTTTGAACCAATTCCATTGATTGTTTTCTGAGTGTTGATTGGCTGAGCTGTTTCGAAAGGTTTTCTATTTATTATTTACAAGTAGAAAATAGTAAAATAATGTTAGGTTGTGGTAATAAATCTGACCAAATTATGTCAGTTAACTCATATCCAGAGTTAAGAATCCTTAGTTTTACAATTAATGGTATTTTAAAGTAGTTTAATAGAGTATTTTGTGTACTTGTTATAGCTAGGATTACTCATACACTGTGACCATATATAATTGCAACCCCAAACACCATGAATTTAGATAAAAGCTATTATTGAAATGTGTAATATTATTTATTATAGTTACTCAATGGAAAGTTGCCAACTGCAGATTCTCTTGAAAAAGAGGACGAAGAGAAAGTTGATAACTTTTTAGATCAGCTGTGCATCTACGGTAAAAGTTTTTTTTGAATTAAAGGCCTTTTTAAGTTTTATATAGACAAACTAGTTTTACTTTGATCGTGTTTTCTGGTTTAATTGCAGCAGCTTTTTTGAAAAATATTGAGATTTTATATGAAACTTATATAGGGTATGGTTTATATAAAAAAGTAGCTTTTAATCAATTGTAGTGACAAAAAGCAATTAGGCAGTTGAAGTTTGAGCAAGGATAATACATTTTCAGGTTTATATTATTGAAAAATTTAACAGATCAAGTTTATAAATATTTTATTACATCAATTACCCACAAAATGAAAAAAATTATTAAAGATATTGATATTAAAGTGTGTTTACATGTATATTTGATTAAATATAATACAGCTTGAATATTTGTAACATCCCAATTCTGTAAAATGTCATACTGTTGTAAGAGCTTGTATTTGCACAATGAAGGTGCAGTGTAAGCACATTGTAGGACATTGACAGGCTGTATTCTTACTTTTGTAATCATACATCTTCAATGTGATAATATAGGAGTTAGAGGTGTTTCTGGTAAAGATGGTAAAGATGGTAAAGACGGCAGAGATGGTAGAGATGGAGATGATGGTAAAGATGGAGATGATGGTGCAAATGGCCGTGATGGTGAGAGAAATTAAACTTATCACATAACATCTATATCAGAATACAAAAGCTTTTTTGTAAATTCAATGAGTAAAGGCCTGGCCTCACAATCAAGAGAATCACATGAAATTTTCTATTCAACACGAAAAATCAATCGTACGAGAAAATTTGAGGAAATTCAAACGAAATCCTCTTCGTTGGGTGTACACACCGATGAACAAAAAATCACAATCGATAAGCACCATTTGACTGGTCAAAAGAATTTTAGCAACAGTAATTATTTCATTCCTACCATGTTCCTCAATTTGGAATTTTTCTGCTGTTTGTATCTCGTGCAAGACTCATTCACGGACTATTTATTATGTGTTTCGTCTGACGAGTGGGTGGCTGGTCATAACAACACGACTTTTGTGTGGTTCTCACGATCGTGAGGCCATGCTTTTAATGTGTTTGGATATAACTGTTTTTGGTTCTGTATTATAAATAGGAAGAGATGGGTTGCCTGGTAGTCCCGGACTTACAGGTCCAACAGGGGTTCCTGGGTCTAAAGGAGCTAAAGGAGATTCGGGATCACCTGGTGTTCCTGGCTTGCCTGGTGTCAATGGAGCTCAAGGAGCTTCTGGAACACCTGGGAAAAATGGAAATCCGGGAGCAAAAGGTGCTACAGGTGCAGCTGGTCCTACAGGAATAAAAGGTGCTTCTGGTCTCAAAGGAGTGAAAGGAGCACCTGGCAATGTGGCACATAATGAAGGAGGTGCTGTTTACGTAAGATGGGGAAGAAAATCTTGTGGCTTTCAATCCACTTTGCTTTATGCAGGTGAGTTAGATTACAATTATTTTGTATATATCCAGAGGTTTGATTATGTGGAAAATATGGCAACACTTCTAAGAAACCTATTGCACACAATGTGAAACTTATTAGCTGTTAAACTAATTAACTTTAATGTTTGCTAATAATTATATGTACCCTCATGATAGGTTACTGTTGAAACAGTTATATTTTCTCAGGATTTGCTGGTGGAGTATATTATAAAGGCACTGGAGGTGGAGTGAACTACCAGTGTATGCCCCCTGACCCCCAATATAACAGAGCCTACACTGGTTATAGTGGAATTGGGGGCTCTGAAATGTGTGGTACAGAATATCAATCACAGTATTATGGTATATTCCCCAATTCAGCTTTTCAACAGAATGTACCATGTGCCAGATGTTATACAGAGAACAGACCAGCTCTTATGATGATTCCAGCTAAGAGATCTTGTCCTACTGGGTGGACTAAGGAGTATGAAGGTAAATAAATCATTATTGTTCATGTAAGTTGGCAGTGATCAAAGTACCTACTCATCAATGCTAATAATAATTTTACATGTTATTTAGAGCAATATGGGCCAATGGGCAATTGATTCATGTGAAAGACTACTTTTATGTTGAAGTAAAACCTCTCATTAACAATACACTATCATATTAATTAACAACTATAGCATTGTGCTGCATTGATGGGGATGAATCAGCACTTAAAGGTAATAAAATTTGTTGAGCCATTAACAAAAATCATAAATATCATCTCATTTATTCAGTAGGTTATGTTTATCAGCTATTACATAACTGGTTTGATGATATGATATACTGTGAATAAATAAAAGATTTTGGTCTCAAACCTCATGCATTATCATGCTTGCGGAAGTAGTGCTTTCATTTTAAAAATTAGACAAAATAAAACTATGAATTCTTCTAGAAAATGTAAACACCTCTTATTACTATCAGTAGAAATTATAGTAAGTTTAAAACTCCTATGTATATTTTCAGGTTACCTCATGGCAGAACACTATAACAATCCTCACCCAACTACATATGAGTGTGTAGATCAGTATCCTGAGTATGTCAATGGGATGAGTGCCAATGTAAATGGAGCTCGGTTTTGGTTTGTAGAAACTGACTGCTCTGGAGAGGGAGATATAGGACAATGTCCACCATATCTTGACAGGAAACAGCTAACTTGTGTTGTTTGTTCCAAATAAACAGCTTTGTGATGACAAAAGTAAAAAATCTTTTTTTAAAACTAGATAAGTGTATTATGCTACAACTGTTTTTTCTCATCTAACGTATATTGTTATGTAAGCACATCATTTTATTGGCCAAATTCTTGAGTGGCTAAACCAATCATATAATCATATTGCAAACTATTTTCTAGAATTCTATTTATGTAAGAGTGAAGATTTTATTAAATTAGTACCACAAATAAAAGTAGCAAAAATCGAAAAATTATTGAAATGAACTACTTATACATTTTAGTTTCTTCTTATTAATTTACACGGTTATAGGCCCAGGCATACAAATCATATAACTACTAAAGAGCTCTTGAATTTTTAGCTTTTCTCAAATAGCTTGACGGTTCAAAGTTAAAATAGTGGTTGTTTAGATTTTAGACAAAGAACACAGCCTATTCCACTATTAATTTCATTGGAAATTCAACATTTTAGATTTCACTTACTCAGCACCAACCGATTGTAAACTTACGACAGTACAATGGTTATGTGAAATTACAGAGGCTT
>OZ037766.1:29032672-29037672 GCA_964035545.1 Bugula neritina | reverse complement strand
TTACTACTCTCTTGGTAATAACAATTTTGTATTATTACAAACATATAGACTGATTGTATATTTAAACGATAAAAACAAATTCAATTTACAGAAAAAAATAGATTAACAAAACTCCCTTATATAAATCCAAATACTCAGAACGAGTGGAGACAATAATCTAGCCTTTACCAATAAACATATAATAAAGTTTTTCTACTATAATATTGTATAGAAGTGATGTCGGTTTCATCCCAGATAATTGCTTCCTAGTTAGACGCTTCCCAAAAACCAAACTCCACACAGAATACATAATATGTTATACAAAGCTAAATAAATAGCTCTGAGTGAGAGGCTTTGCATGTATAACTGGGAAGCTTCTATCTGGAATGATGCTGTGGTTTCTACAATGCACTTTGTTGACCTCAGGGGAATCATCCTCAAGCTTGTTTCTATACCAGAATATCAAGTTAATTTGACAGAAGACTATCAAACACATGTTGGTATATTATGTTGTAGTTTTCCTCTTAATAACACTAAGCACACTGCTAGTTCACTCTTCTGAGGGGATACCCAGTGGTACTGCTGAAAATATTAAAGAGTTTCTAGAAGAACAACAAAATAAGTTGGAAGCACTAACAGAGGTTTTTAGGCAGCAGAATGAAAGTAAGCAATTACAAATTGAGAAGCTGCAACTTCAGAATGAAAGGCAGCAACAGCAGATAGAGAGGCAACAGGAGCAGATAAACTCCCAACAACACACAACACTTTCACTGCTGCATGTTGTAAGTGGATTAACATTATAACACACATAACATATAGAGAGTAGGTTAATCATTGTTTTAGCTTAAGAGTTGTCTTTGGTAACAATCAAAGTAGCACATACATATTTCTGCTTTTGCACTTTTCCCTACATTATGCTCATTCACACTGTAACTAAGAGTAAGCACTCATCATTGCTATTGAGCTCCGCTTTCATTTGCTGTTACTTCACAGCTATCTGATTTTAGAGATGAGTTCCAGCATTCAGGATGTAGAATGCAAGTCATTCTGTTCAGCTTTGAACCGACTCCATATATTGATTGTTTTCTGAGCTGTTTTGCAAGGCTTTCTATTTATTATTTACAAGAAGAAAATAGTAAAATAATGTTAGGTTGTGGTGATAAATCTGGTCAAATTATGTCAGTAAATTCATATTCAGAAGGAAAAATCTTTAGGTTTACAATGTATTTAAAGCAGTTTAATGAAATATTCTGTGTACTGTGATAGCTAAGATTAACGCAATTAAAACACCCATAAAATGTAACCTTAATTTCAAATGAAAAGCCTGTACACTCATGATGCATGTATAGATGAAAGCAATTATTGAAAAGTGTAATTTTATTTATCATAGTTACTCAAAGGAAACTTGCCAACTGCAGAATCTCTTGAAAAAGAGGAAGAAAAGGAAGTTGATAAATTTTTAGATCAGCTGTGCATCTATGGTAAAAAGTATAAATTTTGAATTAGAGGCCTTATTAATTATTTCTGCATTATAGACAGATTAGCTTTACATTGATCATGTTTTCTTTTGGTTTAACTACTAGCTTTATATACTAGGTTCAGAAGCAAATGTTGAGATTTTGTTTGCAGTTTATAAAGGGAATTGTTTATATGACAAACAAGTGGCCTTCAATCAATTTTGTTGAGAATTAATAGGCAACTAGCCAGTTAAAGTTTGCTCAACGATAATACATTTTTAAGTTTATTGTTAAAAAGTTTACAAGCAAAGTTTATAAATATATTAGTACAATTATTATATATGAATTAGCGCATGAATTATATAAAAGAGATTTAGATCAAAAGCGTGTATACACGTATATTTGATGTAAAATACAACTGTAGAGATGTTTGCAAGATCTTAATTCTGTAAAGTGCTATCATATTTATATATTGTTGTAACCGCTTGTATTTACAGAATAAAAGTGCAATGCAAACACATTGTGGCCGGGATATTAAAAGGCTTTAATATTTTTACTTTTGTAATCATCTGTTTTCAATGTGACGGTATATAGGAGTTAGAGGAGTTTCTGGTAAAGATGGTAAAGATGGTAAAGATGGCAAAGACGGCAGAGATGGTAAAAATGGAGAAGATGGTAAAGATGGAGATGATGGTGCAAATGGTCGTGATGGTGCAAATGGCCGAGATGGTGAGAGAAACTCAACTCATCACCTAAACTTTATATCAAAATACAAATGTTTTTCTGTAAATTGAATGAGTAACGACATGTTTGGTATATAAGAGCTGTTAATTGGTTCCTTTTATTAAATAGGGAGAGATGGATTGCCTGGTAGTCCTGGACTTACAGGATTGAGAGGTCCAACAGGTGCCCCAGGTGCTCCTGGCAATGTGTCACATGTTGAAGGAGGTGCTGTTTATGTAAGATGGGGAAGAAAGTCTTGTGGTTCCAAATCAGCTTTGCTTTATGAAGGTGAATTAGATTACTATTATTATGTATTACTGAATGTTTCCTTGTATGTGGAAAATATCATGATAATATTAATCAGCAATTGCGCTGAAAATTTATTCATTTATGTCACTTTAATTAATCAAATTACCATTTAGTGGTTTATATAGACAATGAATGCTACTTACATGTGAATTACACACATACTATTGAAACTGTTTTATTTTTTCAGGATTTGCTGGTGGAGCATTTCATACAAACACAGGAGGTGGAGTTAACTACCAGTGTATGCCCCTGAACCCACAATATAACAGAGCATACACTAGGGGTAGTTTCCAGGGTTCTTTGATAAGTGGTGCAGAATATCAATCACAGTTTTATGGTATATTCCCTGATTCAACTGTGCAACAGAATGTACCATGTGCCAGATGTTATACAGAGAACAGACCAGCTCTTATGATGATTCCAGCTAGAAGATCTTGTCCATCTGGGTGGACACAGGAGTATGAAGGTTGTCATATTATTCATATTTTGAAAGCATCACTTTTCTAAGCTTGCAATGATCCATATATACCTACTCAATGTTGATGTTAGTTCTGAATATTGCATGGTTTTTATGACTTACTTGAAACAGATATCAGCATTCACTTTATATATATCACTATGCATATATAAATTGATTATTGCTATGAAAAGACCTTGCCCAATCTTTAGATTTCCTTTAACTAAATCATATAGTGCCATAGTGGTAGTAACATTTTAATCTTGTTTGCATGTCATTTTAGGATACTTGATGACTCAATATTCCAATCATCCTCACCCAACTACATATGAGTGTGTAGATCAAAATCCTGAGTATATCAATGGGATGAGTGGTAATACAAATGGAGCTTTGTTTTTCTTTGTCGGGACTGATTGCTCTGGAGATGGAACTATTGGACACTGTCCACCATATGATGATAAAAAGCAGCTAACTTGTGTTGTTTGTTCTAAGTAAAAAACAAAGACGCGCAATGTTTTTTTACTTTAATGCTTTCATCTACCAGAATACAAGACCTACCTACATATTGTGTTATGTTACACAGTTCCATGCAAAAACAGCATTTCTAAATATTATGGCGCCTTTTGAAAATATCAAGTAGCATAACATGTTAAACTTCTTGAACACAGAATTAACATTATGATTAGTGTTATAAAATTGAGTAAGTAGTAAATTAGTAAACAAACCCATCTGTTTGCATTGAAGATTTTTCTGAGAACTTGCTAAAAAAACTTGTTGTATTTTGTAAATCAAATTGCTTGCTAGTTGAATTTTATAGACTAGAAATAAACCATATGCACTACACTGTGAGTTATTACTCACAATAAAGACATCATTTTACCTTCAAGCCTGCAAGGGATTCTTTCTCAACAGATCTACTAAATAGTTAATTAAATGCATAACCTTCCCAAATAAAAGCAAAGGATACCTAATTGATTGAAATAAGTTAATATAACTTTAGTAAGCCTAGGGCCACACTGTGCATATTTTCGCATGCAAAAATTGAAACCACGAGTAGCAAAGGTGTCCACTGTAGCGTCAGTGATGCGTGATAAGTAAAGCTTTCATTTTTAAATCGCACTCGCTTTCAATAAAACGCAATTTACTGGAATGTAGCACTAAAATAAAGAAATTGGGCTCGCTGAATAACTACCAGCCAATTAGGTGACAACGACAGACGATTCGCACTTGCGTTGAGAATGCTGAGCGACAAGTGCGAATGTTTTCTCAACGCGTACAGTGGACACCTTTGCTACTCGTGATACCAATTTTCGCATGTGAAAATATGCACAGTGTGGCCCTAGGCTTAAAGTATTTCTATTATTGGGGGAGGGGATTAAATTTAAGTAACCTACTCAAAATTGATACTTGAATCAGATAACACTGAGTGTAACTACATATACTGATGACTATATTAGCTTTTTATGAGCTGATGAGATCTAAGAACTTCCTTCTTAAACTGAGTGAATACTTCAATATACAGTCTAATAGAAACACCTGGATGTTACATATGTTCTGCACTGTCACTTTGCAATGTGATGGAACTTATGTAAATTTCCTCTTAAAACTCCCTGTGTTAGAGAAGCACCTATTTTCTATTTTGATCAAATAGAAACATTTGGAAGTAACTTTTACATTTTTATATGTAATGTGATAGCAATGTTAATGTCATTTTACAAAACATAACAAATTTCTTCAAACTCCATTGCAAATTGAATGCAATGCTAATGCAAACTCAATTCAAATATTATTGTGAAAGAAATGACATAAAAGCAAGACATACCATAAAATTATTTAAAAAAGGAATAAAATATTTCTATTATTCTGATAATAAACTTGTACTCAGAACTGATGATTGAATCAGATAACACTGAATATGATTACACACTGATGATTATTAGTTATTCTAAGAGCTGATATGAACTAGGAACTTCCTTCTTCAACTGAATACCTCAATATAAAGTCTCATAGAAACACCTGGATGTTATATATGTTCTACACTGTCATTATGTAATATACAAATGTAATATTTGAAA
>OZ037766.1:29010172-29027672 GCA_964035545.1 Bugula neritina | reverse complement strand
GAGCGTTGCCAACTGCAGAATCTCTTGCAAATGACGGAGAAAAAGGAATCAGTAGCGTTTTAGGCCAGCTTTACACCCATGGTGAAAATTATTGTTTTGAAATTAGTAGCTTTTCATTTGAATTATGATGTAGTGTTTTTAAATTGTTATATACAGACAAAAAAGGCTTCATTTATATTTTCATTTGGATGTGGCAAGTAGTTTTTAGTTTTAGGTGTCGTGACAAAGATTAGAACGTCAATTACAGTTTATATATAGAAAATGTATATTAAGCAAGTAACAAACTGCATGTAGTTTACATGTATGAGCTGGAGCATTTAGTTTACATGCAGGAGCTTGCAATTGCAGGATAAAAGTGCACAGCAAACATATTGGAATTATAAGATAACAAAAGGCAATATATTCTTATCTTCGTAATCATAGTCTTAATGTGTATTAGGAATTAGAGGTGTTGCTGGTAAAGATGGTAGAGATGGCAGAGATGGTAGAGATGGCAGAAATGGAGATGATGGAGATGATGGTAAAGATGGTGCAAATGGCCGTGATGGTGAGAGAAAATTAAAAATTATAACTAAACGCTTATATTAGAATATAAGTGTTCTGTGTCCATTCAATGAGCAATTGATTTCAGTTCTGTTTTATAAATAGGGAGAGATGGATTACCCGGTAGTCCTGGACTTACAGGATTGAGGGGTCCAACAGGTGCTCCAGGTGCTCCTGGCAATGTGTCACATGTTGAAGGAGGTGCGGTTTATGTAAGATGGGGAAGAAAATCTTGTGGTTCCCAATCAGCTTTACTTTATGAAGGTGAAATAGATTACATTTATTATGTATCACTGAATGTTTCCTTGTATATGGAAAATGTCATGATAATATTAATCAGCAATTGCTGCTAAAAATTTAATCATTTATGTCACTTTAATTAATCAAATTACCATTTAGTGGTTTATATAGACAATGAATGCTATTTATTTGTGAACACAGTTTTATTTTCTCAGGATTTGCTGGTGGAGAATTTCATAGAAACACTGGAGGTGGAGTTAACTACCAGTGCATGCCCCTGAACCCACAATATAACAGAGCATACACTGGTAGTAGTTTCGAGGGTTCTTCGATAAATGGTGGAGAATATCAATCTTTTAGTTATGGAATATTGCCCAATTTAGCTTATGAACAGAATGTACCATGTGCCAGATGTTATACAGAGAACAGACCAGCTCTTATGATGATTCCAGCAAGAAGATCTTGCCCAACTGGGTGGACTAAGGAGTATGAAGGTAATTATATTGTTTATATATTGGAAGCATCATTTTTCTAAGCTCACAATGATCCATATACCTATAACTCAATGTTGATGTTAGTATTATAATATTGCATGGTTTTTTTATGGTCCACTTCAAACAGATCGCATCCATTTTATATATATTATCATGTGCATATATCAAGTGATCTTTGCTATGAAAAAAACTTGCCCAATGATTAGATATCTATTCACTAAATCGTAGTGCCGTAGTGATAGTAACATTTGAATCTTGTTTGCATATATCATTTCAGGTTACTTGATGACTCAGCGTTATGATCATGCTCACCCAACTACATATGAGTGTGTAGATCAAGATCCTGAGTATATCAATGGATTGAGTGCCAACACAAATGGAGCTCTGTTTTTCTTTGTCAGAACTGATTGCTCTGGAGAGGGGACTACTGGACACTGTCCACCGTATGATGACAAGAAGCAGCTCACTTGTGTTATTTGTTCCAAGTAAAAAACAAAGACGCGCAATGTTTTATTACTTTAATGCTTTCATCTACTAAAATACAAGACCTACTTACATATTGTGTTATGCTAAATGCTTCCATGCAAAAACAGCATTTCTAAATCATTATGGTAGCCCTACTTTGCACAAATATCAAGTAGCATAAAATGTCGAACTTCCTTAACACTAAATTAATATTATGATGAGTTTTATAAAATAGAGTAAATAGTAAATTAGTAAGCAAACCCATTTGTTTGTTTTGCTGAGAAACCATTTAAAAAAACTGGTTGTATTTTGCAAATCCACTTGCTAATTGAATTTTATGGACTAGAAATAAACCATATATGCACTACACTGTGATTTATTACTTACAATAAAGGCATCATTTTACCTTCAAACCTGCAAGAGATTCTTTCCCAGTAGGTCCACTAAATAGTTAATCGAATGCAGAAATTCCCAAATAAAAGCAAAGGATACCTAATTGATTGAAATAAGTTAATATAATTTAAGTAAAAGTACTTCTATTATTGAGGGGAGATTAAATTTAAGTAGCCTACTCAGAACCGATACTTGAATAAGATAACACTGAATGTGACTACATACTGATGATTATTAGTTATTCTTATATGAACTAGGAACAATTCCTTTTTCAACTGAATAGCTTAATACATAATCTAAGAGAAACACCTGGATGTTACATATGCTCTGCACTGTGATTTTGTAATGTGATAGAACTTATGTAAATTTGCTCTTAAAATCCCTGTGTTAGAGAAGCAACTGTTTTCTAATTTGATCAAATAGAAAGATTTGGAAGTAATGTTTACATTTTTGTTATGTAATGTGATAGCCATGTGAATGCCATTTTAAAAAACATAACAAATTTTTTCAAACTCAATTGCAAATAAGTAAATGCAATGCTATAAATGCAAACTCAATGCGAATACATTCTAAATTGAAGAGTAAAATATGCTTTTTGTCTCAAGCTTTATTTTTTACTTATAAGTATAATAGGTATAATATTTAACGAGAAATATATAAAATTACAGCCTTTATAAAACAGAGAAATAAATTATTGAAGAGTATATTATATTATAACATAATATAACATGCATGTATACTCATAACAATTTATTTTTCTACTTTATAAAGGCTGTAACTTTATATTTCCTCATTAAATACACTTAATATACTTATAGGTAAAAGTTGTATATTCGTGTGTATGTGTGTGTTTGTGTGTAAAGTGTAATAAGAGAGTTACAAATTTTTAATATATTCGCAGCTTTTGTGAAGAGATTAATGTCAATATTTTATACAGCAATCAAATTACTTATTAAAATAAAAATTATTTAATAGCTCATCTGAAATAAGACACACCATCTTGATTGGCTAACTTAAGCAAAAGTAAGAAAATAAAATATATTATTCTTTCTGCTATTTCCTTTCATGTCAAAATTTTTGCAAATTAGCCAATAGGATCTTCGTGTCAGCTTCACCATAGAATATCTATAATAAGTATTTTTGACAAATTATAGAAACTGTCAAACAGTCACAGGGAATGACACAAAGATGAAGACTGTTGAAAAAGGTTTGTCTGGTTTATATTATAAAGCAATTGTAGTTCTTGTACAGCTTGTCTCATTTTTAAATATATAACTATATACATTTGCAATGCTGTCATTCTAATAACAACTTTGTGTTATTATAGACATCAATATTTACTGTATATACATGAGAAAAAATGTTTAGCTTACAAAGATGTTTAGAATAACAAAAAACTATTATAAATGCATTACTAAGAATGAGTGGCCGCAATAATATAGCCTTAGCCTATTATCATACACAATAAGGTTTATTTCTACTAGATTATAGTATATGTATAGGGTGCCAAATGGTCAAAAGTTCATTCATTGTTGTATTTCATAGCATTTGGTAAGCATACGAGACATGATGGAGAGTGAATTTTTGACCACTTGGCACTCCACAGCATATTAGTAATAGAAATGGTTTCTACAATATACTTTGTTGATTTCAAGGGGGATTATTCTCAAGCTTGTTTCTATACCAGAATATCATGTTAATTGACAGAAGACTATTAAACACATGTTGGTATATTATGTTGTAGTTTTCCTCTTAATAACACTAAGTACACTGCTAGTTCACTCTTCTGAGGGAATACCCAGTGGTACTGTTGAAGATATCACAGAGTTTCTAGAAGAACAACAAAATAAGTTAGAAGCACTAACAGAGGTTTTTAGGCAGCAAAATGAAAGTCAGCAACTACAAATTGAGAGGCAGCAGCAGCAGATAGAGTTGCTTCAGGAGCAGATAACTGCTCAAAAACGCACAGCGCATTTGCATGTTGTAAGTGGATTAACATATTATTATACACCCGATAAACAAAGTGTGGTTTAATATTTAATTTAACATCAAGAATTGAATGATGCAATAAGTTTCAACTTGCGTTATCAGCTCTGCGTATACCCTATATACATATTTTACTCGCTTTAGCCATTGCAGCATTTGTGTTCTGAATCCTTTCGTTACAATTTAGTGAACACTTATGCTATGAACTTTGTATTTAGATTTATTTTAATCAAATTTTTTCTCTCAAGAAGCATACAATATCATAGTTATACCTTATGGCACAGAATATATTCACTTAGTTCTGTCCAATGTACTGGAAATCTTAACTGAATTGGATCATATATAAGCTAATGATTAAATTAATGTATACACCATATGTACACGTTTGTTGCTTTTGTTACATAATTCCCAGTTTACGCTATATTGTGCTAAGCCTAGGGCCACACTGTGCGTATTTTCGCATGAGAAAATTTAAACCACAAGTAGCAAAGGTGTCCACTGTATGCGTTGAGAAAACATTCGCACTTGCCGCTCAGCATTCTGAATGCAAGTGCGTTTTATTGAAAGCGAGGGCAATTTAAAAATGAAAAATTCATTTATCCCACACTTGTAGCCATATAGCAACAAGGCGGGCAGTACGTAAAGTTAAACGCAAATATTATTAGCTATAAGTAGTTTTCTGATCTCCCTGACGCTACAGTGGACACCTTTGCTACCTGCGGTTTCAATTTTCGCATGCGAGAATTTACGCACAGTGTGGCCCTAGGCTAAGCGCTTTTATTGGCTGTTACATCACAGCTGCCTGCTTTCAGCATCTGCCATATAAAGAAGACAAAACACTTTGTTTAAATTTTGAATCAATTCCAATAGTTTTTTTCCTATAAGTTTTAACTTTTCGGGTTACTATATATTCGAATAATTTAATATTTAGTATTTACAAACAGAATATTCAAAGTTATATCAAATTATGGTAGTGAATCTTGCTGTAGTTTATTTGAGTAAATTAATTACAAAATCTAGAGCTGACAATTTTTAAACTTAAAATACAACGTCTGGTAAAGAATTTTAGTGTACTTTCTAGCATAACTAGTGATAGCTATAAGATGAAAGTAAAATATACTCACGCATACTTTGTGACCGTTTATTTGCAGACGATTAATCTATAAAGCCATGCATGAGGATATATAAAAATTGTTATTGAAATGTTTGATCTCATTTATAGCTACTCAATGGAACTTTGCCAACTGCAGATTATCTTGAAAAAGAGGAAGAAAATGAAGTTGTTAGCTTTTTATCCCAGATGTGCATATACATGGTAAAAGTTATTATTCTTAAATTAAAGGCTTTGTATTATAGATAAAATTATTCTTGTCTTAAAATGACAGAAAATGTTTTATTTATATATTATATTTTATTTAGATTTGGCAAACAGCTTTATATGTAGGTTTTATTACAAATTTCTGAATTAAAATTATCAGTATATATTATAGGAACTGGTCTATATGGAGAAAAAGTCAATTTTACTCAATTTTAGTCACAGTAAACAATTAACTAGCTGACATGCAGTTTAGGTGAACACAACGGATATTGAGACTTTTAAGGTTCATTATGAATCAAAATTAAAAAGCAAACTTTTATGTTTTATTACGCCAATATATAATTTTAAACCAATGAAAAAGATTAGACCAAAAATGTGCATATCTTAATTGTGAATTTGATTGAGGCTATTCAGATTTTAATTTTCTACCATCACAGCTTGAACTCAACTGTAATTTAATTTAAATTGGCAATATAATTCAAAATAAATACATTTTAGATCAAAAGTACTGCATATATAACTTGATTCTTTTTTAGATTTGAACTATAATATAATGATTGCTTCTCACTTTGCAATAGATGGCAGCTAATATAATAGGCTACATATATTAAAGTTTATACATGCACTCATTAATGGCAAAATATCACACGCATGCAAGCAATATCTTTCGTTGATTATATACTATATGAGTGGCTGTTTAAAAGTTTACAGCAAAATTTATATAGCCGTAAATATTTTTAAGATACGAATTTTGTAAAATGCTACATCATTGCATGAGCTTGTAATTGCACAATGAAAGTGCAAAGCAAACACATGGCAAGATAATGAGAAGCTGCATTTTTTTCTTTTGCAATCATACAATCTCAATATCTATATTAGGAGTCAGAAGTTTTACTGGTAAAGATGGCAGAGATGGTAGAGATGGAAATGATGGTGCAAGTGGCCGTGATGGTGAGAAAAACTTAACTTATCAGCTAGAATACAAGTATTGTTCTGCCAATTCTATGAGCAAATATTTTAGCATATAACAGCATTTGACTCTGTTTTAAAAATAGGGAGAGACGGATTACCTGGTATTCCTGGACTTACAGGATTGAGAGGTCCAACAGGTGCTCCAGGTGCTCCTGGCAATGTGTCACATAATGAAGGAGGAGCTGTTTACGTAAGATGGGGAAGAAAATCTTGTGGTTCCCAATCAACACTACTTTATGCAGGTGAAATAATTAGTACTAATCTATTGCGTCATAGAAGGTTATATTTGTATATGAAGACTATGACAATATTACTCAGCAAATTACTGCTAAGAAGTTTATCTATTTTATCTCATTTTAATTAATTAGATTATCATTTAGTGTTTTATAGATAATGTTTACTATTTATCCATGAACACACATACTAATAAAACAGTTTTATTTTCTCAGGATTTGCTGGAGGTGAATATTATACAAACACTGGAGGTGGAGTTAACTACCAGTGTATGCCCTTTGACCCACAATACAACAAAGCCTACACTGGTGGCAGTTTTAAAGGCTCTTCCATAAATGGTGCAGAATACCAAACAGAACACTATGGAATATTCCCCAATACAGCTGTTCAACAGAATGTACCATGTGCCAGATGTTATACAGAGAACAGACCAGCTCTTATGATGATTCCAGCTAAAAGATCCTGTCCATCTGGGTAGACACAGGAGTATGAAGGTAATTATATTGTTTATATCTCAACAAATGCCCTATTTCCAGAAATTAGTAATGATCCATATATCTATAACTTAGTGTTATTATGTTTATTTTTTATTCTTAAGGTTCCTATGGCTAAATTTGAAAGATAGGCATAGTGCTATGTATATGTAATAATTTCACCTAATTTAATAGTATTATTTTATATATTGTATTATTTTTTATTCACCAAAAAAGTATTGTCTAAAAGCCCTTAAATCATTAATATCAATTAAGCAATTAATCACAACCTGTTATATTGAAAAACATGAAGTCGCATGCTTGTAGAAGTTATAGTTTCAAAGCATTAGTTTTTGATAGTTTGCTTTGTCTAATTTATTACTATACATACTGCATTAATTGCTAGTTGCCAAATATAATTTTTATATTGGGAAGCTGATAATGGTTATTAAACAATGCAAAACACTTCTTATAAACATCTACTTCTATTAAATCTAGTATTTACAGTAAATTTGAAACTTGTTTGCATGTCATTTCAGGTTACTTGATGAGTCAACGTTATGATCATCCTCACCCAACTACATATGAGTGTGTAGATCAAGATCTTGAGTATGTCAATGGAATGGGTGGTAATGCAAATGGAGCTCTGTTCTACTTTGTCAGAACTGTTTGCTCTGGAAATGGAGCTACTGGACAATGTCCACCATATGATGATAAGAAGCAGCTAACTTGTGTTGTTTGTTCTAAATAAACAATAGTAAAGTGTAATATTCTTTACTTTGGTGCTTTCATTTTCTAAAATACAAGTAGTGTAAAATGTCAAATGTTTCTAATACATTTTATATTCTAGTTTCTATAGTTCTTTTTAGTGATTAACTCTGACATTATAGTTTGTATTAAATATTTTGCTAAAAACTTTTAAAAATAAAACTGACTGAGTTGTGTAAACCTATAGCTGCTTGCTTTTTTCATTTTATAGATTTAGAATATAGTACATTCATTACCCTGAGTTTTATTCCATACAATAAAGACACATTATATTACTCATATTATAACTTTAAAACCTAAAAGATATTGTTTCAGTGTGCTATTCTACTAAACCAAAAGAAAAAATGCTGTTTGAAGCACTAAATTCTTTGATTTCACTAAGACTTACTGCTCACTTATCCTATTATGATGACAGTTAGTATAACAAAATCATAAAGAATTTATAGGCCATTGAAAACTTGCTGTTGTCACAGTTACTAGGTAATTAAATACAGGAAATTCCAACAAAAAATCGAATCATTTATACCTAACATCAGCATATATAATTTACAATAAAATAAAAAAGCAGAATATTCTGATAATAAACTGATAATTGAATTAAATAACCCTGGATGTTTCTATACATACTGAGGAGTACTATATATAAGGTATTCTATGAGGTGATAAAAACTAGGACCATCTCTTTTAAATTGAATCATTCAATGCAGTTTAAAAAATCACATCCCTACTTACATTCAATGCTATAATTTTGTTATAAAGAAGCACCTGGATTCATAGATTCTTAATTTAATCAAATATGGCATCAGCCCAATTTGATTTTTCCACTTTATTTGTAATATTATATTTGAAAACTTCGCGTTTTATTTGCAAGAAACATACTAAAACTAAAACTGTGTGTTTAAACCGATTATATATCAGCAGTCTAAAGCATGGGTGTCTAATCTTTTCATTTTTGATGGAATATTCACATCACAAGAGTTGAATCGAAAAATTTAGTTTGAGCTAGGGGCCACAGCACCATTGTAATTTTTAAATTACTTCATTGCCTAAGAATCTTTACCCAGTTAAGTAAAATGTTATACTTGCTGCATAGGCTGCATGCTATTTTGCATGTATAAAATTTACACATTTAAAAGGTATTTTTCCACTCTGATTTATGAATATAATGTGTACAAAATAATTCATGTGTTATACCTTTGAAAGTCACAAAAATGTAAACTTGAGGCCTTATCCAGCCCTGGGTTCCCTGTTGAACATCTCTGGTCCATTATAAGAGCAAAGTTTATAAACACATTATGTATAATAAATGTATGTATATAATAGATTATTAGCTACACAATACACACATGTATAAATATGCAAAATAAACACACACGCACAAACAGGCACACAAACAGGCACACGCACGCACACACACACACACACGCACACGCACACGCACACGCACACGCACACGCACACGCACACGCAAACGCACACGCACACGCACACACACACGCACACACACACGCATACACACCACATACAGACACATATAGTATGAAACAATTATAGATTCAATTTCGGTACTATATGCTCTAAAAATCAATGTTTATATATTCTACAACATATTTTAGCTATACTAGGCTCTTATATAGAAACGTAATTTAGAAAATACTATAAATTTTGAGTTGCAATAATTTAAATTATATTTCATTATACAGCCTAGCTTTCCACTTTAAAATTTGTCAATTTTGACAAAATAGATGTATAATAGGAATGGTAGCTATAGCTACTAGACTTATAGTAATTCATAGTTTTAAAAATACTATAAGTTTTTATATATAAACAAACAAAGCTAGTTCCAACGATTTCAATTATATTACACACATCTTAGCTTTTCACTTTAAAATTTGTCAATTTTGACAAAATAGATGTAATAGAAATGGTAGCAATGCATGTAGTACATAGTGATACCTATTATTCTATTAACTATTTTTCGCATCATATTACTTGGTTGTTCATCTGATAAATTGATAATCAGAGTTTTGATTAAACTATTGGCTTGAAATGTAAGGGTAAGGAAAACGTTCATCCCGAACAGAACACCTGCAACAAACTATAACAGTTTATTATTCATCTGTATGTAGAACTCTCAAAAGTGGTTTTAAGGTGTACAATCTAATACTCTAATATAGTTTCAATATTGTTTATAACCAATGTGTATAGCAAGATATACTTCATGTGTTTTTAGGCTGACTTCAGTGTATATTGAGATAGTTTTATATGTATTTTTGGAAATTTGAATATCATAAAGTTTAGTGCATATAAACACGATATACAAGTCTTATCACCTTAAGCTGCTAACATCTCAACTGATGACCATTCAATCAAGATGTGCCACTTAGAAAAAGTTCATGACAAAATAGCAAGGAGTTATCAGCACTTGGTATAAAAATGTAGAGTGTAGTCAGGGAGTTATGGTCACATTGTATAAAAATTACGTAAAGTGAAGTCATCGAATTACAGCTTTCTAATAGATTCAAGACGATTGTGAAAAGGAATGTTTAAATTCTTTTATACAACAATCAGGTAATCAAAATTATTTTGTATTGAATGGCTCATTTATAAGACACATCGTTTTTATTGGCTAATGTATTGAACTGAAAAATATATTATTCTTTATGCTATTCCTCTGTTGTACGGATCAGCCAATCAGATCTTTGTGTCACCCTCACTATAGAATATCTATAATTCATATTTTTGACAAACCTCAAAGACTGTCACACAGTCACAGGGAAAGACACAAAGATGAAGACTGTTGAAAGAGGTAAATAAGTTTATTTATATTGATTCTAACTTTTGTTAGAAGCTGGAAAATAATGTTCACGTGGTTACAATAGGTTGGGAAAAGAAAAGTTATTTATAAAAGTTGTATTGTATTCAATGACATATAAAGATTTTTGAATTCATCACCTTTTGCTTAGTGAGATAAGTAGGGGAGCATTGTATTAACAATTTTGTGTTTTTAGAAAATTACTGTATCTACATCACATAAACAAATTCAATATGCAAAGATAAGTCAGAAAGACATTTAGAGCTTTTATAAATACGTACACCGCCAAGTCTCCTATATAATGATATATTGAGAATGTAATAGTCTAGCTTTCACTTAGTACGTAGTAAAGTGTAAAGTTTCTGTCTACTATATTACATAATAGTTATAGTTTCTACACTTTGTTGACTTTAATATGAGTTAATCTCAAACTTTTATATTACTATATAGCTACTATATTATATAAAAAAGTGGTTTCTACAATACACTTTGTTGATTTCAGGGGGAATTATCCTCAAGCTTGTTTCTAAACCAGAATATTATGTTAATTGACAGAAGACTATCAAACACATGTTGGTATATTATGTTGTAGTTTTCCTCTTAATTACACTAAGCGCACTGCTAGTACACTCTTCTGAGGGGATACCCAGTGGTACTGTTGAAAATGTTAAAGAGTTTCTGGAAGAGCAACAAAATAAGTTGGAAGCACTAACCGAGGTTTTTAGGCAGCAAAATGAAAGTCAGCAACTACAAATTAAAAAGCTCCAGCAGCAGGTAGAGAATCAGCAGCTGCAAATAGAAAATCAGCGGCTTCAGAATAAAGAGCAGCAACAGCAGAATGATGGACAGCAGCTCCAGATAGAAAAACAACAGCAGCAGATAGAGAAGCAACAGCAGCAGATAGAGAAGCAACAGGAGCAGATAACTTCCCAACAACACACTACACTTTCACTACTGCATGTTGTAAGTGGATTAACATTATTATATATTATATATATAATATATCGAAGGTGATTTAATCCTTATTTTAGCTTAAGAGTTGTTTTTGCTAACAGTAGTACACACATATTTCTCTTTTTGCAATTACCCCCACATTATTCTCATTGACACTGTAGCTAAAAGTAAGCACTCATGACTGCTTTCATTTACTGGTGAGTTCAAGCATTCAGCATGTGGAATGCAAGTCTTTCTGTTCAACTTTGAACCAATTCCATTGATTGTTTTCTGAGTGTTGATTGACTGAGCTGTTTCGCAAGGCTTTCTAATTATTATTTACAAGTAGAAAATAGTAAAATAATGTTAGGTTGTGGTAATAAATCTGCTCAAATTATTTCAATAAATTTATATCCAGAGCTGAAAATCTTTAGTTTTACAATACACTGTATTTAAAGCAGTTTAATAGAGTATTTTGTTTACTTGTGATATCTAAGATTAAAGCAATTAACACACTCTTACAATGTGACCATAGTTGCAAATAACGAGCCTGTACACCCTTGATGCATGTATAGATATAAGCTATTTTTGAAATATGTAATTTTATTTATTATAGTTGCTCAATGGAAAGTTGCCTACTGCAGATTTTCTTGAAAAAGAGAAAGAAAAGGAAGTTGATAATTTTCTAGATCAGCTGTGCATCTATGGTAAAAAGTATAACTTTTGAATTAAAGGCTTTTTAAGTTTTATATAGACAAGCTAGTTTTACTCTGATTATGTTTTCTGGTTTAGCCAGCAGCTTTATTGGTTTCATAAAAAATATTGAGATTCTATAGGAAATGTATATAGGAAGTGGTTTATATAAAAAAGTGGATTTTTAATCAATTGTAGTAACAAGAAACAATTCGGCAGTAAAAGTTTGAGCAATGATAATAAATTTTCAGGTTTATAATAATGAAAAAATTAACAAGTCAAGATTATAAATATTGTTGTGAAACTGTGCATTCACTAATTGCTTGAGTATTTAAAGTAATGCAACACTGCCAAGCTAAAGGAATTATTATGCATTTATTTAATACAATTTATACACGAGTAAAACTATACAATTGACTTAGAAAACAACAACCTATTACTAGCTAATTCACTGCCTGACTGCCAGCTACCCGAGTGTGGTAACTGTCAGTTCACATTACTAGGCTCCTCCCATAGTCCACAGCGTAGGTTAGTAGCGTAGTAGGCCATTACTAGCAGACCGAGTAGATGATAGTAGCGAAGTAGTAAGAGAGTTGTCCTTTCGATACAAAGATAACTCCTATATAAATCCTTTCAATATATTATTACATCAATTATACATGAAATGAAAATAATTATTGAAGATATTTATATCAAAAGTGTGTTTGCATGTTGATTATTTGATTGTATAATACAGCTGTGGATATTTTTAACATCTGTAAAATGTCATACTATTGTAAGAGCTTGTATTTGCACAATGAAGGTGCAATGCGTAAACACTATACAGGTCACCATAAAGCTATATTCTTTTTTTGTAATCATACATTCACAATGTATGTTAGGAGTTAGAGGTATCGCTGGTAAAGATGGTAAAGATGGCAAAGACGGTAGGGATGGTAAAGATGGAGATGACGGCGCAAATGGTCGTGATGGTGCAAATGGTCGTGATGGTGCAAATGGTCGTGATGGTGAGAGAAACTTAACTTATATACCATGCACCTAAACTTTGTATCAGAATGCAAGTGTTTTTCTGCCAATTCAATAAGTAAATTTTTGGTATATAACTATTTTGATTCTGTCTTATAAATAGGGAGAGATGGAGTACCCGGTAGTCCTGGACCTACAGGTCCAACAGGGGCTCCTGGGTCTAAAGGAGCTAAAGGAGATATAGGGTCACCTGGTGTTCCTGGCTTGCCTGGTGTCAATGGAGCTCAAGGAGCTTCTGGAACACCTGGAAAAAATGGCACTCCTGGAGCAAAAGGTGCTACAGGTGCAGCTGGTCTCAAAGGAGTGAAAGGAGCTCCTGGCAATGCGGCACATGTTGAAGGAGGAGCCGTTTACGTAAGATGGGGAAGAAAATCTTGTAGTTCCCAATCAACTTTACTTTATGCAGGTAAATGTGATTACAATTATTTTGTATAACTGAAGGTTTGACTCTATGAAAAATATGGCAACACTTCTAAGAAACTTATTGCACACAATGTGAAACTTATTAGGTGTTGAACTGATTAAGTTTAATGATTGCTAACTATATGTACGCACATGATATAGGCTACTGTTGAAACAGTTATATTTTTCCAGGATTTGCTGGTGGAGCATATTATAAAAACACTGGAGGTGGGGTGAACTACCAGTGTATGCCCCCTGACCCACAATACAACAGAGCTTACACTGGTGACAGTTTTCAGGGTTCTGCAATGACTGGTTCAGAATATCAAACAAACCAGTTTGGAATATTCCCTGATTTAGCTTATCAACAGAATGTACCATGTGCCAGATGTTATACAGAGAACAGACCAGCTCTTATGATGATTCCAGCTAAGAGATCCTGTCCATCTAGGTGGACAAAAGAATATGAAGGTAACACTAACTATTATTGTTCTTGTAAGTTGGTAATAAGCAATGCTGATATTAGTTTTAAATATTATTACCCCAAGGTTGCAATGCATTTAAGCTAAAATACCATGAAATCATAGTTTGTGAATCCTTTTTGAACTTTACTTTTTAGCACCTTTTTATATAAACTATTATTCAATTTTGATAAATTTAGTATTTAAACCCTATAATGCAGAAATAGGAATGATTCAACACTACATAGAGTAATAAAACATGTCGTGCAATTAATATAGCCTGTTTGTGATCTCTAACAGAAATCTTTAAATTTACCAATACTGGTATGTTTATGTTCATGCTTTTTTGGAAGAAATGCTTCCCTATCAAGGTTAAACCACAGATTGCTACAAATATATATAACTAAAACAGGCATAAAAATCTATTGCTAATGTAAGTAGTAATTATGTAGCACATGTTAAAACTCCTCTGTATATTTTCAGGATACCTCATGACTGAGGGTAATGCCAATCCTCATCCAGCTACATATGAGTGTGTAGACCAATACCCTGAGTATATCAATGGGATGAGTGCCAATGCAAATGGAGCTCTGTTCTACTTTGTCAGAACTGATTGCTCTGGAGATGGAACTATTGGACACTGTCCACCATATCATGACAAGAAACAACTTACTTGTGTTGTTTGTTCTAAATAAACGGCTTTGTGATTATGAAAGTGGTAAAAATTTTAGAACAGTAAATAAGTATATGTATGTTACCATTGTTTTTTTAATCTAGCTTACTTTATTATGTAAGCACATAATTTTATTGGCATACATGTCATATTTTACTATGTTGTAGTACTTTATGTAAGAATAAAGTTTTTAAATAACTCATGGCACCACAAATAAAAAAAATTGCAAGAGATGGAAAATTGTTGAAATGAACTACTAGTATATCTTATAGCTATTTAGTATTGATTTACCCGGTTAGGCCCAGATATAAAAATCACACAGCTACTAAAGACCTCCATAATTAAAAAGTAGATAGGTTTCATTAAGCTGTTTATCTTGATTTACTTTGGATTTATAGAACGTGTTATAGCATGGCTATACACTCTCCACGTTATTACATCCAGTATTGGCATTATTATGCATTAGAATATAAAGGTTTAGTTGGCACGTTATTCAAACAAAGGTGTCTGCCCCATTCTATGAATTTATTGTAGAACAAAATTCTGCATATATTGGATAGTCTAAAGTTGTTCCACCTTGACTATAATTTGGTTATATCACACATTATCTGTATTTTGTCATTAACAAGTCTCCCATTTTATTCTTTTGAAAAGATCCTGGCACATGTTACGACGTATAATATTTGCTATAATTCAATTTAAGCATTAAATCCAACATATTATATATGAGTCAGGGGTCACAGCAGTAGTTTTTCTGAGAAGTGTGTCTGTATCAATTTAAAATGATTTTTTAATAATACTACTTCTAAAAACAATTCTGCAAGCTGTAGAATATAAAATAGCAATCAAAGTTTTGTTTGACTCAAAGCTATAACAACATTTAGGAAGAGCCATGCATGTAGGTATACTAAAGCTGCATGTACACAGGCCGATTTTTCATGGAAATCGTCGATAATAACTGTTTGCGATTCTCTACGATTTCTAAGTTAATTGGCGATTTTTGCTTTTGGCTGATTTTTTAGGCGGTGTTTAAAATTGAACATGTTCATTTTTTGCCGATTTTCTGTGGAGCCAGCCAATCAAAAAGTGGCAGAAAATCCTGACAGCTGTAAGATGATCTGATGTTGACAAGCTACAAGCTAACAAGTACTAAAGCTACTGACAAGTGATAGCCGAAGGAAAGCCAACAAGGAACACTCTGGAGCTGGAGCTTAGCCTGGTAGGATAACACTACATGGCGCAGTCGGCAGGATATTGAGGAGACAAGAGTTACAAAAGAGAGAAGTGTGTTGTTTGGAGTTCACTAGACTTCAGAGGTTTATATTTGAGAAAAAGAGTTGAGAGGCTTGTTGAGAAAGGTGGTGAGTGTTGACTTTTGAGCAATTTATAAATATTACTAATAGATTCAGAATAAGAGTGCCGGCGAAAGGAACTGAGAATTAAACTTTGAGAGACACGGATGCGCCCAGGGATTGGAACTGAGAGTACAGTGCATAATCACGAGATAGCTGCTTAAAATTAAATTGTTTTATTTACTCTATTAAAACTGCTTAACTGTAGTATGGCTCATGAAGACATCAAATTAGACCTTAATGCTTTTCCTAAATTAAAGTTGGATGAAAGCAACATAACCAAATCTTGGAACTCATGGCTCATTCAATTTAAATTGAGTATAGAAGTTACTTCCCTTAATGCAGGGTTTGAAGTAGTAGGGGATGAACAGGTTAGCAGATTTAGAGGTAGGAGAAAGCTTTTAGCTCTGTTAGGAGCTGTAGGGCCAGAAGGTCTTGATACTTTACATTCATTAGGTTTTGATTTAAATAATAACTCTGATGATGGATATGAGTTAGCCTTAGACTTACTGCAATCTCACTATGATAGAGATGATACATTTTATGTGAAAACCATGAAGTTTGTCACTGTGACCCAAGCTTGTGGAGAAAACGAAATTGATTATTTGCTAAGAGTTGAGAAGCTAAGTAGAGCAATAAACTTTGGCAATAATGATGATGTTAGAATGGGATTTGCAGTTGCGCTAGCAGTTAATGGTCTAAGAAATGCAGGATTACGTAGACATTTGTTGCAGCATGCTAATCTAAGCTGGGAACAGCTGAAAAGGAAAAGTCGTGCTGCACATTTAAGTAAACTTTCCGAGGATGCTTTAAATGCAATAAACAATGAATGCATAGATGAACAGTCAATTGGTAGACTCACATATTCTTACCGAGCTAATGGTAGCTCAGAACACCGTAAGAAAAGAGATAAAGTTCTACATAGATCTAATTATGATAAGACAATTTCTATCAATAGAGACAACTCTTTTTCAAAGAAAAAAGAGGCATGTCATTCATATCAACATTGTAGTTATAAATTGCAAAATGCTTACAAGAGTCATGGCAGATGCTTTAGATGTGGCCGTACAGGACATTATGTGAGAAACTGTCCTAAAACCCGTTGCTACATGTGCAAGGAATTCGGCCACATTGCTCAAGATTGTTCTGATAACAAAAGATACCATCACAAAAAGAGGTATGTGGAACAAAGAGAAAACAGGATCGGAGTTATGGACTCCCTAAAATCAATGAAGTTTTCTACAAAGAGTGATGGGACT
>OZ037766.1:28802672-29005172 GCA_964035545.1 Bugula neritina | reverse complement strand
TATTACTATATAGCTACTATATTATATAAAATTGGTTTCTGCAATACACTTTGTTGACCTCAGGGGGAATTATCCTCAAGCTTGTTTTTATGCCAGATTACCATGTTAATTGACTGAAGACTATCAAACACATGTTGGTATATTATGTTGTAGTTTTCCTCTTAATATCACTAAGCACACTGCTAGTTCACTCTTCTGAGGGGATACTCAGTGGTACTGTTGAAAATATTAAAGAGTTTCTGGAAGAACAACAAAATAAGTTGGAAACACTAGCAGAGGTTTTTCGGCAGCAAAATGAAAGTCAGCAACTACAAATTGAAAAGCAGCAGCTGCAAATAGAAAATCAGCAGCTGCAGATAGGAGAGCTGCAGCTTTTGGTAGAAAGACAACAGGAGCAGATAACTTCCCAACAACACACAACACTTTCACTACTGCATGTTGTAAGTGTATTAACATTATTATATATATTATATACAGAAAGTGGTTTAGTAATTATTTTAGCTTAAGAATTGTTTTTGCTAACAATTAAAGTAGTACATACTTCATAATATTTCTGCTTTTGCAATTATCCCCCACATTACGCCCATGTAGCTAAAAGTGTTCACACTATAGCTAAGAGTACACACTCATCACTGCTATTATATGCTTTCATCTGCTGTTACTTCACAGCTGTCTGATTTTAGAGATGAGTTCAAGCATTCAGCATGTGGAATGCAAGTCATTCTGTTCAACTTTGAACCAACTCCATTGATTGTTTTCTGAGTGTCGATTGACTGAGCTGTTTCGAAGGGTTTTTCTTTTTATTATTTACAAGTAGAAAATAGTAAAACAATGTTAAGTTGTCGTAAGAAATCTGGTCAAATTATGTCAGTCAATTTATATCTAGAGTTGAAAATATTTAGCTTTACAATACATTCTAATTACAAGTAGTTTAATGGAGTATTTTGTGTACTTGTTATAGCTAGGATTACTCATACACTGTGACCATAATTGCAACCCCAAACACAATGAATTTAGATAAAAGCTATTATTGAAATGTGTAATATTATTTATTATAGTTGCTCAATGGAAAGTTGCCAACTGCAGATTCTCTTGAAAAAGAGGAAGAAAAGGAAGTTGATAACTTTTTAGATCAGCTGTGTATTTATGGTAATTTTTTTTTGAATTAGAGGCCTTTTTAAGTATTATATACAGGTTTAGACAAACTAGTTTTACTTTGATCGTGTTTTCTGGTTTGATTGCAGCAGCTTTATTGAAATATATTGAGATTTTATAGGAAATTTATATAAAGAATGGTTTATATAAAATAGTGGCTTTTAATCAATTGTAGTGACAAAAAGCAATTAGGCAATTAAAGTTTGAGCAAGGATAATACATTTTCAGGTTTATATTATCAAAAAATTTAACAGATCAAGTTTATAAATATTTTATTACATCAATTATACACAAAATGAAAGAAATTATTAAAGATATTGATATTAAAAGTGTGTTTACATGTATATTTGATTAAGTATAATGCAGCTTGAATATTTGTAACATATCAATTCTGTAATAATTATGTCATTTTGTTGTAAGAGCTTGTATTTGCATAGTAAAGGTGCAGTGCAAACACATTGTAGGAAATTAAAAGGCTGAAATATTCTTACTTTTGTAATCATACATTTTCAATGTGATAATTATATAGGAGTTAGAGGTATTTCTGGTAAAGATGGTAAAGATGGTAAAGACGGCAGAGATGGTAGAGATGGAGAAGATGGTAAAGGTGGAGATGATGGTAAAGACGGTAAGGATGGTAAAGATGGAGATGATGGTAAAGATGGTGCAAACGGCCGTGATGGTGAGAGAAACTTAACTTATCACCTAGCATTTATATCAGAATACAAATGTTTTTTTGTAAATTCAATGATTAAAGGCCTGGCCTCACAATCGTGAGAATCACAGGAAATTGTCTATTTGACACGTAAAAGCAATTGTACAAGAAAATTTAAAGGAATTCAAACAAAATCATATTTGTTGGGTGCACACACCGATGATGATAGACGAAAAATCAAAATCGACGATAAGCACCAGTTGATTGGTCAATGAAATTTTAGCAACAGTAATTATTTCATTTCTACCACATTTCTGCATTTGGCATTTTTCTGCTGTTTGTATCTCATGCAAGACTCATTCACGGACTATCTATTATGTGTTTCGTCTGACGAGTGGGCGGCTGGTCATAACGAGAGGATAACGATCGTGAGGCCAGGCCTTTAATGTGTTTGGATAAAACTGTTTTTGGCTCTGTCTTATAAATAGGGAGAGATGGGTTGCCTGGTAGTCCCGGACTTACAGGGGTTCCTGGGTCTAAAGGAGCTAAAGGAGATTTAGGATCACCTGGTGTTCCTGGCTTACCTGGTGTCAATGGAACTCGAGGTGTTTCTGGAATACCTGGGAAAAATGGGAATCCAGGAGCAAAAGGTGCTACAGGTGCAGCTGGTCCTACAGGAATAAAAGGTGCTTCTGGGATGAAAGGAGTAAAAGGAGCACCTGGCAATGTGGCACATAATGAAGGAGGTGCTGTTTATGTAAGATGGGGAAGAAAATCTTGTGGTTCACAATCAACTTTGCTTTATGAAGGTGAGTCAGATTATACTATTATTACGTATAGCAGAACTTTTGATCGTATATAAAAACTATGACAATATTAGTCAGCAATTACTGCTGAGAAATCTATTCACTTTATCTCACTTTAATTAACTGTATCACTATTTAGTGTTTAGACAATTTTTGCTAACTATATGTACATTCTAATACTATTGAAATAGTTTTATTTTTTCAGGATTTGCTGGTGGAGAATTTTTTTCCATTCCAGGAGGTGGAGTTAACTACCAGTGTATGCCCCCTGATCCACAATACAACAGAGGATACACTGGTGACAGTTTTCTTGGTTCTGGGATTCGTGGAGTAGAATATCAATCTCAAAGACATTATGGAATATTCCCCAGTACAGCTCATGACCAGAATGTACCATGTGCCAGATGTTATACAGAGAACAGACCAGCTCTTATGATGATTCCAGCCAAGAGATCTTGTCCTACTGGGTGGACAAAGGAATATGAAGGTGCTGTAGGTCTATAGCAGCTTATAATTAGAAATGCATGTATAAGAGATGGTAGTATAGACAATGGTGTGATTATAGGTTTATACTACATAATATCAACTACTAGTTTCATTGTTGTTGGCTGGCACATTATTCACTGTTTTAAGCTCACAGACACAGCCCATGTCTAAATTCCTTTACAATGTTTTATATGCTTGTGTTTTCAGGATACCTTATGACTTCGAGATATGATTATAAACCAACTACATATGAGTGTGTAGATCAGTATCCTGAGTATATCACAGGGATGAGTGCCAACACAGATGGAGCTCTGTTTTTCTTTGTCAGAACTGGTTGTTCAGGGTATGGAACTACTGGACACTGTCCACCATATGATGACAAGAAGCAGCTTACTTGTGTTGTTTGTTCTAAATAAGCAAGCTTGCTATTGCAAAAGTGCAACAGTTTTTATCACTTGTAAGCAATGAAGTCTGTGACACTGGCTTTCAATTTTTCACTACTTCATCAGAATATATCATTTTATGTTACACAAAATGTTATCTCAAACACAACATTATCCATAGCTTTAGTCGCAATAAAAGTGTAATATATTTCCACTGTAAAGTATTTTAGTTTTCATAGAAAAAAGCAAATAAAACAGCTGGGATGCTGTTAGTAAGTAAAAGCAGGTAATGCTTTTCATTAAATTCAGGTAAAAGAGAAATGACATAACAGCAAAGCATACCTAAAATTAGTATGCATGAGTTTACTTAAAAAGAATAAAATATTTCTATTATTCTGATAATAAACTTGTACTCAGAACTGATGATTGAATCAGATAACACTGAATGTGACTGAATACTGATGATTATTATTTATTCTATGAGCTGATATGAACTAGGAACTTCCTTCTTAAACTGAATACCTCAATATACAGTCTATAAAAAATTCTTAAACTGAGTTTTTCTATGAGATGATAAGATCAGAATGTTGAGTTTTTCAAATATATAAATACTGATGTCAAAGGGAATTCTAATAACTTCCTCTTTACACCAAAGTTGGATGGGGTAGGTTAAGGTTAGGTTGGTTAGGTGTTGGGTTAGGCGTGTGACTTTATAAAAATAATAAGTTTAATGTGCAGCTATAAGTTATGGTACACATTCTATAAGTAAAACATAGTTTTAAAGCTATAGTGATGACGTTCATAATCAAAAATAAAGTGCATCACCAAGTGCCAGAAAATAACAAAATAGCCAAATGAAAACTATAGTAGGCCTATAATATTGATAAAAAATAACAGGGTAGCGATAGTAAACAATAACAATATGGTGATAGTAAACAATAACAATATAGTGATAGTAAACAATAATAATATAGTGATAGTAAACAATAATAATATAGTGATAGTAAACAATAACAATATAGTGATAGTAAACAATAACAATATATTGATAGTAAACAATAACAATATAGTGATAGTAGACAATAACAATGTATATAAGAATCCTATAAGCAACCAGAATCTTTGAACAAGTATTTGCAGTTTAAAAATTAAAAAGCAAATTATTCAAATTAAATAAAAAAGAAGAAACTGTGTATTATTTTGGAAAGATAATAGGTACAGTACAAAACCAAATGGCAATAAAATGTATATTTTATAATAATGTAACAAAAGACTTATTCCTATCTCATGAGCAAACTGAATAAAGTAGAGAGATTGATTACACAGCAGCTGGGTCCAGCTAATAGATGTGACTTAATCATTGGCTCTTCGTGAATATTAAAGTTGTATAAACTCTGTTTCTAATCATAGTGTGCTAGAGGTGAGTCAGAAGGCTTTACTTAACGAGGTCCCGAGAAGAAAGTGTTATAGACAGTTCGAATGTGTCCTTGTGCTTTGATTTCATAAAAGTTTTGTTAAAAGAACACCATAAAAATGCGTGTTCCAGTAGCAACCTTGGTCACACTCTGTTGTCTGATTGGATACTCAGCTGGTGTTGGAAGTTATGATGTAGAGGGTGTTAGAGAGTTGCTGGCAGAGCAAAGAGAAGAACTGATTGTTATTCTAAAACAACAGAATAAAACGCATCATCAACAAAAGAGAGTTTTACAGCAGCAAGTTGAAGTCTTACACCTAAAAGATAAAGCTTTACAGCAAGAATTAGAGCTTCAACAGCAAGAATCTGAAACTCAACAGAAAACTATTGTAGAGTTACAAGCAACAGTTTACTCCTTACTCAAAGCTGTATGTTAGAACTATATATCAGCTATAGTTGTTTTGGGATTGCCTAGAGCTCTCAAGAAGTAATTATATTTTACTCAAAGAATACTTTAAACATTTAAATTTTGTATTTATTTGTCAGAAAGGGGTTTGGAAGCTTTATAAAAACTTCATGTGTGCGGTGTTGCTATTTTATTTACTACAATAACATGCAATACTATATACAATAATATATAAAATACAATGCATGCATATATAATACTGTACTCAATGAGTAGATTTAAGTATAAAGTAACAGCTCTATATATCTGCTACATTTTCTTTCTTTTCAAGCTGTTGACTGGAGAATTGCCTAAAACGAAAAGTTTTAGTGAAAGTGACGGAGAAAAGTTTTCGTTTTTGCTGGAACAAATATGTATTTTTGGTAAAAACTTGACTTTTATAGTTTATAGGTGCTCATGTTGCCACCACAGCTACTACTGCTACTATCACTACCACTATCACTGCTACTATAAATACTATTTGTACTGATGCTACTAATATGAGAGCTATTGCTAGCGCAGCCAATAATATAATACTAACCATGCACTCAACCACTACCAGTTGCATAATTTATTGTATTTCCAAAGATATTAGTGAATACTGAGTTTGTAGGTGTTGGTATTTTTCATTGAATAATACGGCTGTAAATGTTTGTAAGATCTAAATTTTGTAAAATTCCATGCTGTTGCAAAGACTTGTATTCCCACAATAAAGGTGCTATATGCATTAACACGTGTAGGACATTAAAAGGCTATATTCTTAATTTTGTCATCATGTGTTCTCAATGTGTGTTAGGGGTTAGAGGTGTTTCTGGTAAAGATGGTAGAGATGGTAGAGATGGTAGAGATGGTAAAGATGGTGCAAATGGTCGTGAAGGTGAGAGAAACTTAACACATCAATTAACATTTACATCAGATTACAAGTGTCTATATGCCATTTTAGCGAATCCTGTTCTGCGTATAACTGCAGCTTTTAGTTACTTTTAATAAATAGGAAGAGATGGATTACCCGGTAGTCCTGGACTTACAGGTCCAACAGGGGTTCCTGCATGGGTTTAAAGGAGCTAAAGGAGATTTAGGATCACCTGGTATTTCTGGCTTGCCTGGTGTCAATGGAACTCAAGGAGCTTCTGGAACACCTGGGAAAAATGGAAATCCGGGAGCAAAAGGTGCTACAGGTGCAGCTGGTCCTACAGGAATGAAAGGTGCTTCTGGGATGAAAGGAGTAAAAGGTGCTCCTGACAATGTGGCACATGTTGAAGGAGATGCTGTTTACGTAAGATGGGGAAGAAAATCTTGTGGTTCTCAATCAACTGTACTTTATGAAGGTGAATTTGATCATTATTATTTTACATCACAGTTTAGTTATATATGAAAAATATGACAATAATATAGATCAGCTATTACCTCTAAGAAGCCTACTAGCTATTAAACACAAAGTAAACTAACTAATTAGGTGTTAAGCTGATTAGGTAATGTTTACTAATCATATGTATACAACCATTGTATACAACCATTTATACCATTAAGACAGTTATATTTTGTCAGGATTCGCTGGTGGTGAATATTCTGGAAAAACTGGAGGTGGAGTTAACTACCAGTGTATGCCATTTGATCCACAATACAACAAAGCTTACACTAGCGGCGAGTTTAGAGGCTCTGCTATGAATGGTGCAGAATATCAATCTTATAGTTATGGAATCTTTTCAGCTTCAACTTTTAACCGGAATGTACCATGTGCCAGATGTTATACAGAGACCAGACCAGCTCTTATGATGATACCAGCTAAGAGATCTTGCCCATCTGGGTGGACTAAGGAGTATGAAGGTAATTGACATTATTTTTTCTTGAAAGTTAGCAATAATTAATATATAATCTACTAAATGTTGACATTGCTTTTAGAAATTATGAACTAGAATTATTGAACTTATTAGGAGTTGTACATCCAATGCCTAAGATCATTAAATCAGAATTTGTGAGTTTCTTGCCAACGTGTTTCAAAGCTTTTCTTATGAATCATTTATAGATCAGAGTTTGAAAAGCTAAATATATGCCACTAGTGTATTTGCCATTGCCATGCTTGCTGAAGTAGTGCTATCCTATAAAGGTTAGACAAAGGATTATGATAAAACTTGCCACAATATGTAAAGATATAATGTTGCTATAAGTAATATTTTTAGTGGAGTTCAACATCTCTCTATATACTTTTTTTAGGATACCTATAATGACTCAGCGTGATATCAATCCTCACCCAACTACATATGAGTGTGTAGATCAATATCCTGAGTACATCACAGGACTGAGTGGTGACACAAATGGAGCTCTGTTTTACTTTGTCAGAACTGATTGTTCAAGGTTAGGAAATACTGGGCAATGTACACCATATGATGCAAACAAACAGCTTACTTGTGTTGTTTGTTCCAAGTAAATAGCTTTGTGCTAACAAAAGTAGAATAGTGTTTATAGTTTTAATTAAGTATAGAATGCTACCATTGATTTTTTAATCTAATACTAAAATGTAAGACAGTTAAGTCAAGTAGCTATATATTAGTTATATATAACTAATATATTTTATTGTATTTTATTATAAAGCTCTTTGTAAGAATAACATGTTTAAATAATTTATGTCGAGAAACTATTTAAATTGCAAAGCAAAATAAATTTTCAAGCTGCACTATTTATAAATTTCTGTTTTCTTTAATTTACTTACTCTGTTATAAAATTGTATTAATCACACCTTTGGTTTTTGGTACCATAGATTCTTAATCAAAACCCTCTTAATTGAAAAAGAAAGTGACTAAGCCTTGTTAGTTTATGTTTATCTTGGTTTACTTTAATTTTATAGCATGCAATTTAATGACAGTATTGTGCATTATAATATATAAGGAGAGTGATTTTCACAAAAGCAAAGGCGTATGTCACGTTTGGTGGAGTCATTGCTATAGAATTAAATTCTGAGTAAGATAATCTAAAATATGTTCGTTGGTTCTACCTTGACTCTAACTTGCTCACACCACAGATTCTTTTTAGATTGATTGTGCTTTGGCTTACACCTTGCTCGTTACGCAGAAGCCTTTTATCATTTCATCCTGTTTAACGGATGATGCCACATCATGCTAAGTATATATTGATATATTACCAATCAACTAAAAGATTATAGTTATTGGCTATAGCAGATATCAGTTGAGTGCTAATTCTGGTCACCAGCAAAAAGCTTTTAGAGTGCAATGCAACTTAGTAAAATTTCAACTCGGCCAAATTGAGTTTCGGACTGGAGACTGTGAAGATATGAATGCGACTTTAGATTGTGCTTTGATTTATGCCTTGCTTGCTATAATAAGAAAGTCTTTTTGCTCAAAGGATGGTGTCATATACTGTGTGTATAATGATATACTACTAATAAACTACAATACAATATATAGCAGATATGAGTTTTCAGCAGCAAAATAAAAGCAAAATATACCTCAGTCAACTAATTTTACTGAAAAGCTGCATTCAAGGCATTTTTTGCAGCTTGTAAAAAATATAGCAAAGATAAAATTAATAATCCTATATTCTTTTAAAAAAATATGGGTATACTAAATCAAGTTTTAGCAAATATAATTTTGCTATTTATTTTTATTTTTAATAACTTGAAGGTCCAGACTTAAGCAGTTTTTGTATGCCGGGTAAATCTATACATATACATATACATGTGTTGGCAATATTAGACATTGTGGAGATTTACTTTAGACTATTTTGACTCTGTAGTCTGGAACATAGTTGTGAAATATTCAGACTCATATAGATAAGCACTAATGCAATATTCAGAATACTTACTGAACTCTCAACGGGTTTTTCGAAATGCTAGCAAATAGCTTCAACGTCACATTGCACAAACTGGACTATATACTGCATTCAGCAATCAGACATTTGTGATATCAGAAAAAGTCAACTCTTGGCCTTGAAAACTTGATGACGGTTCTTGTTGAATTTTATTCTGAGCACCTCATAACTTACTGCAGGAAGTTAAAGCAAGCAAATTATTTCAGGTGCATATAGTGTGGCAAATTTAAATAAAGTCTAAATTTTTGCTTGATTCTACTTATAGCATTCAACCGTAACATGGTAGCATATGACGATGTGGTAAATGCATTTCTCATTCAGTTACCACTTGCTATTTTGAATAGCAAACAGTATTATATACTGAGCATTACATTATGCTAAAAATAAGTACAGCCGTGATCAACTGGACAAATGTAAATTAGTTTGGGTGCAGAAAACTTCATTTTTGAGCATATATAGTCTTTGTCTATGAGTTCCAGCTTAGCTTGGACACTGTCAAAGAACACAGCCTATTCCACCAGCAGCTTTATCTGTAATCCAATACTTAGATTTCACTCACCACTCACTTATTGTACACTTATGACAGTGCAAGTGCCATGGTGTGCAGTATTGTAATATTGTTACAAATTAAATATGCAGCTATTTCCTACCATCAAAAAAATTAGTCACAAGAGCAATGACATAAAAACTCAGCATACCTAAAACATGAGTTTATATAAGGAGAATAAAATATTTTTATTATTCTGGTAAAAGAGAAACTATTTAAAAGTAAAGCATACCTTAAGTTAATTTACATGAGTTAATATAAAACGACTAATTTTTTTTTATTATTCTGATAATAAACTTGTACTGAGAGCTGATGGTTGAATCAGATAACACTGAGTGTGACTGAATACTGATGATTATTAGTTAATCTATGAGCTGATGTGAACCAGGAACTTCCTTCTTAAATTGACTACCTCAATATACAGTCTAATAAAAACACTTGGGTATACATTTTCTAAACTGTCTTTTGTAATGAAATAGTTACATTGTTAATTTCGTCGTAGAAAAGTTTTGCAAGCTTAAAAGCACAGTTTACATGAGCAAATTAGGTTTACATCTTTTTCAGGCAGTATTTTTAATTTTTATTAAGCAACCAGAAATGTTTTTCTTGAATATAACTTAAAATTAGTTTCCATAAAACAGCTACAAACTCTTTGTTAGAGAAGTGCACACGTATGCATGCACATATATACACACGCAGACACACGTACAGGCATTGTATACATGTACACAGATGTTGAAAGAAATTACAGCTAAGTTTTATGATTTTGTTTAATCATCCTTTTCTTTGCTAGCTTTGCGTAGCGTTACCTAATCTGTAGCTATGCAACTTATTGTACTTGTCAAAATGCATATATATATATATATATATTCAATTCAACTTATGCCCACTTCTAATTTATAGCGTGTGTTTTCAAAAATATATCTTTCAAAGCATTTTTTCTGACATAACAACTGCAAAATTTACCTATATGTGCACACATATCCACATCCGAGCATGCATATACATATACATATACATACATATAAGCCAACTATCTAGTTGAAGTAGTAAATTCAAATGCTTTTTCACAAACATGATAAAGTTAACATCTAACTTTTTAATATTTTAGCTATTTAAATGTGCTAATATATTTCAATAAAAACCTCTTTTACAATTTTTATTATGCAGGTCACTGCTTGGGGCTGCTATAAAGCAAGTTTTGGTATATATTTAGGTTTATTTATTTATAGATTAAACAGTGGTTTAACAAGTTTTCTTTGCAATATAACAAAAATGTAACACAAAATAATTATATATAATCTGATTTGAAATGCAAACTAGTAACATGGAGTTTTCAATTGAGAGTCAAATGACAAAAAAGATAAAAGAAATTATATACTCGTTCTTTAATCTATTTATCGTATGTTCATGGATCTATAGCAGCAATAAAAAGCTCTCCATTGATTGGATTAGTTTAGACAAGGAATGTAATCAATTTATTACCAACAATTCATTTCGTAGATTTCATGTCTTTCATTTACATTTAAAAGGTAGAGATGAAGGTTTATTATTCTGAAGGTAAGAATTAATGTTTCCATCTTCTATTTAAAAGCTGACAGTTTGGTGGCTAGCAAATTATCAAATTAATACTTTCAATCCAATTGTTTTCATTGATGAATATTGATTGAGTGTTAAGATTTGGTAGTCCTGCTACCCAAGCAGGACAAAGTGGAGATAGGTAAGAAATAATATTTAGTAATATAACATACATAATTTCTAAGACTGATAAAAGTAATGAATTGTTTATAAGGTATGGAAAAATTAGACTCAATTTCTGTGATGCTATAAATATAACAATGTTTATGTCCTACTCTTGCTACTAGGCTCTTAGCAATATAGTTGAGGAAAAACTATGTAATATAATCCTACAAATATGGTTGCAGTATTTTAGATTATTCTGCTTTGAACTATAATGTAAACTTTAACAAAATGAATGGAATAAAAATGTAACAATGCCAATAAAATATCTTATGTAAAGTATTTCAAATCTTAATAAAGTAATGTATTTATATGTTATACAAATTGCAATTATAATATAACTAGAATTTAACATAATTAAATTGCAATACAAGTATTATATGTCAACTTACAAAATGTAATGTATAACAGTTCTATGTATGACTCATTTGGTTATCTACTTATAATATTTTTAGTAACTGCACTCTGCATCTTATTACTCGCTTGCTTACCTGCAAATCTGGTCAGTGGAAATGGGGAAGAATTCAAAAAGTTATTAGAAGAGCAACAGCAAAAGCTGGAAGCAACAATATTTGAAGTTGTCAAACAGCAGACAGAAGCCCAGCAGCAGCAGATAGAACTGCAAGAGAAAAAAATTGAAATGCTACAAGACACTGTGTATTCATTGCTCAACGCTGTAAGTATTTACAAAGGATGCCTTTTCTTTGTTGTATTTTAGCAGAACTTACTGTAATTAAAGTGCAGTGAATGTTGTAAAAGGTCAACCCAGCTTAAACTTGGTATCATTGAACTGAATTGTGCTATACAATGTAAAATATAATTTACATTATATAATGAACAATCTTTGCTTTTCAAACGTGCATTTGAATGCCAATTCAACATAAAGCAGTTAGTCTTTAGATTTTAGCATTTAGCTTTGTTGAACAACATAAGTATACTAATTGATCCTTTTTCATGATTTTTGAAATAATGCAGCTATTGTTATACTATAACATTATGAGATAATACAATACTTATATTGTGTTACTATAGATGTAGTTTTAGAAAAATTTGCACTAGCAAGAATATGATTACTAAAATACCATCTGCTTTTTTTAGTTATTGAATGGGAAATTGCCAAAAGAAACAAACATTGAAAGACTAGAAGAAGGAGATTTAAGTGATCTGGTTGAGAAAATTTGCATCTTTGGTAAACATAGTTTAGAAAGTGATTTGCTTAAATTTGTAAAAGTTTTTTTCTAATTGTCCTGAACATATTTGTTCAAAGTTTTTCATTCAAACTAAAGTAAGCCTAATTGCACCTTCATGCACCCCAATTTTAATTATATTTGTATTTATTCAAGCTCTAGAGTATAACTTTGCAAAAGCTGTTATTCACGCAGTTTTTAATTGCGCATTAATTCATTGGTTTGCTTTCAAAAAGTGAGAAAACAGCGACCTATAATATATCATGCATACTTTGCTTTTAAGGTGTTAGGGGGTTGAGTGGTAAAGATGGTAGCAATGGCAGAGATGGAAGAGATGGAGCTGCTGGTCGTGATGGTAAGATACATGCATGTACGTAGTATATCTCAGTGTTAGTGGTGGGTAATAGTTTAGTGTTGCTGTTCTCATAACAGACAACATAGTGTAAGTATTTAAGGAAATCCGTTCCTGTAGGTTTTACTTTTGAATTAAGCTTTGCTTCATACAGGCAGAGATGGAGTTCCTGGTGCACCTGGCTTAATGGGTCCAAAGGGTCTCAAAGGAGATATGGGTATTACTGGTTTACCTGGAAATGCTGGATTTCCCGGTTCTCAAGGTTTAAAGGGAGATAAAGGCTCAGAAGGTGAAGTTGGTGCACCAGGCCTGAAAGGAACAAAAGGAGCTGTTGGACAAAAAGGAGCTGTTGGACAAAAAGGAGCTACTGGCAGAGCAGGATTACCTGGACAAGTTGGTTTGAAAGGTTTAACAGGGAGCAAAGGAGAAAAGGGTATCAAAGGTTCACCATCTGATAAAGTTGAAGAAGGTGCTGTTTATACAAGATGGGGAAGAACTAGCTGCATTGCAGAATCAACTTTATTATATAAAGGTTGAGTGTTAAAAACAACTACACACACACACACACACACACACACACACACATACACACACACACACACATACACACACAGACACACACAGACACACACATGCACACATACACACACATGCACACATACATACATGCACACACATACACGCACATACATACACCCACACACATACACCCACATACATACACCCACATACATACACCCACATACATACACCCATACAAACATACACACCATACACACCATACACACCCATACACATACATACACACATGCACTCACATTCACCCAAACACATTATGTTTTTACATTTGTAAACATACAGGATTTGCTGGAGGATCACATTATACCCACAGTGGAGGTGGAGTCAACTACCAGTGTATGCCCCCTGACCCACAGTATAACAGAGGATACACTGGTGATGATTTTTCTGGCTCTTTCATGGGCGGAGCAGAATATCAATCTAAAAGACATTATGGAATATTCTCTAATACAGCTCATGACCAGAATGTACCATGTGCCAGATGTTATACAGAGAACAGACCAGCTCTTATGATGATTCCAGCTAAGAGATCTTGTTTATCTGGGTGGACAAAAGAATATGAAGGTACTGTAGCTCTATAGCAGCAGATAATTAGAAATGTATGTATAAAAGATGGTAGTATAGACAATGGTGTGATTATAGGTTTATATTACATAATATCAACTACTAGTTTCATTGTTGCCGGCTGGCACATTATTGACTGCTTTAAGCTCACAGAAACTGCCCATGTCTAAATTCCTTTAAAATGTTTTATATGCTTGTGTTTTCAGGATACCTTATGACTTCAAGACATGATCATAAACCAACTACATATGAGTGTGTAGATCAAAATCCTGAGTACATAACAGGACTGAGTGGTAATACAAATGGAGCTCTGTTTTACTTTATCAGAGCTGATTGCTCTGGAGAGGGAACTACTGGACACTGTCCACCATATGATGACAAGAAGCAGCTAACTTGTGTTGTTTGTTCTAAATAAGCAGGCTTGCTATTGCAAAAGTGCAACAGTTTCTATCACTTGTAAGCAATGAAGTCTGTGACATTGGCTTTCAATTTTTCACTACTTCATTAGAATATATCATTTTATATTACACAAAATGTTATCTCAGCCACAACATTATCTATAACTTTAGTCGCAATAAAAGTGTAATATATTTTTATTGTAAAACATTTTAGTTCTCATAGAAAAAAGCAAATAAAACAGCTGGGATGCTGTTAGTAAGTAAAAGCTGGTACTACTTTTTATAAAAAAATTTAGGTAAAAGAGAAATGACATAAAAGCAAAGCATACCTAAAATTAGTATGCATGAGTTTACTTAAAAAGAATGAAATATTTCTATTATTCTGATAATAAACTTGTACTCAGAACTGATGATTGAATCAGATAACACTGAATGTGACTGAATACTGATGACTATTAGTTATTTTATGAGCTGATATGAACCAGGAACTTCCTTCTTAAACTGAATACCTCAATATACAGTCTATAAAAAATTCTTAAACTGAGTTTTTCTATGAGATGATAAGATCAGAATGTTGAGTTTTTCAAATATATAAGTACTGATGTCAAAGGGAATTCTAATAACTTCTTCTTTACACCAAAGTTGGAGGGGGTAGGTTAAGGTTAGGTTGGTTAGGTGTTGGGTTAGGCGTGTGACTTTATAAAAATAATAAGTTTAATGTGCAGCTATAAGTTATGGTACACATTCTATAAGTAAAACAAAGTTTTAAAGCTATAGTGATGACGTTCATAATCAAAAATAAAGTGCATCACCAAGTGCCAGAAAATAACAAAATAGCCAAATGAAAACTATAGTAGGCCTATAATATTGATAAAAAATAACAGGGTAGTGATAGTAAACAATAACAATATGGTGATAGTAAACAATAACAATATAGTGATAGTAAACAATAATAATATAGTGATAGTAAACAATAACAATATAGTGATAGTAAACAATAACAATATATTGATAGTAAACAATAACAATATAGTGATAGTAAACAATAACAATATATTGATATTAAACAATAATAATATAGTGATAGTAAACAATAACAATATTATAGTGATAGTAGACAATAACAATGTATATAAGAATCCTATAAGCAACCAGAATCTTTGAACAAGTATTTGCAGTTTAAAAATTAAAAAGCAAATTATTCAAATTAAATAAAAAAGAAGAAACTGTGTATTATTTTGGAAAGATAATAGGTACAGTACAAAACCAAATGGCAATAAAATGTAAATTTTATAATAATGTAACAAAAGACTTATTCCTATCTCATGAGCAAACTGAATAAAGTAGAGAGATTGATTACACAGCAGCTGGGTCCAGCTAACAGATGTGACTTAATCATTGGCTCTTCGTGAATATTAAAGTTGTATAAACTCTGTTTCTAATCATAGTGTGCTAGAGGTGAGTCAGAAGGCTTTACTAAACGAGGTCCCAAGAAGAAAGTGTTATAGACAGTTCGAATGTGTCCTTGTGCTTTGATTTCATAAAAGTTTTGGTAAAATAACACCATAAAAGATGCGTGTTCCAGTAGTAACTTTGGTCACACTCTGTTCTCTGATTGGATACTCAACTGGTGTTGGAAGTTATGATGTAGAGGGTGTTAGAGAGTTGCTGGCAGAGCAAAGAGAAGAACTGATGGTTATTCTCAAACAACAGAATAAAACGAATCAGCAACAAAAGAGAGTTTTACAGCAGCAAGTTGAAGTCTTACAGCTAAAAGATAAAGCTTTACAGCAAGAATTAGAGCTTCAACAGCAAGAATCTGAAACTCAACAGAAAGCTATTGTAGAGTTACAAGCAACAGTTTACTCCTTACTCAAAGCTGTAAGTTAGAACTATATATCAGCTATAGTTGTTTTGGGATTGCCTAGAGCTCTCAAGAAGTAATTATATTTTACTCAAAGAATACTTTAAACATTTAAATTTTGTATCGATTTGTCAGAATTGGGATTGGAAGCTTTATAAAAACTTCATGTGTGCGGTGTTGCTATTTTATTTACTATACAGTAACATGCAATACTATACAATAATATATAAAATGCAATGCATGCATATAATAATGTACTCAATGAGTAGATTTAAGTATAAAGTAACAGCTCTATCTGCTACATTTTCTTTCTTTTCAAGCTGTTGACTGGAGAATTGCCTAAAACGAAAAGTTTTAGTGAAAGTGACGGAGAAAAGTTTTCGTTTTTGCTGGAACAAATATGTATTTTCGGTAAAAACTTGACTTTTATAATTTATAGGTGCTCATGTTGCCACCACAGCTACTACTGCTACTATCACTACCACTATCACTGCCACTACCACTACCACTATCACTGCTACTATAAATACTATTTGTACTGATGCTACTAATATGAGAGCCATTGCTAGCGCAGCCAATAATATAATACTAACCATGCACTCAACCACTACCAGTTGTACAATTTATTGTATTTCCAAAAATATTAGTGAATACTGAGTTTATAGGTGTTTGTATTTTTTATTGAATAATACGGCTGTAAATTTTTGTAAGGCCTAAATTTTGTAAAATTCTATGCTGTTGCAAGGACTTGTATTTCCACACTATAAAAGGTGCTATATGCATTAACACGTGTAGGACATTAAAAGGCTATATTCTTAATTTTGTCATCATGTGTTCTCAATGTGTGTTAGGGGTTAGAGGTGTTTCTGGTAAAGATGGTAGAGATGGTAGAGATGGTAAAGATGGAGATGATGGTAAAGATGGTAAAGATGGTGCAAATGGTCGTGAAGGTGAGAGAAACTTAACTCATCAATTCAATTTACATCAGATTACAAGTGTCCTATATGTCATTTTAGCGAATACTGTTCTGCGTATAACTGCAGCTTTTAGTTACTTTTAATAAATAGGGAGAGATGGAGTACCCGGTAGTCCCGGACTTACAGGTCCAACAGGGGCTCCTGGGTTTAAAGGAGCTAAAGGAGATTTAGGATCACCTGGTATTTCTGGCTTGCCTGGTGTCAATGGAACTCGAGGAGCTTCTGGAATACCTGGAAAAAATGGGAATCCTGGCATAAAAGGTGCTACAGGTGCAGCTGGTCCTACAGGAATGAAAGGTGCTTCTGGCATGAAAGGAGTAAAAGGTGCTTCTGGCAATGTGGCACATGTTGAAGGAGGTGCTGTTTACGTAAAATGGGGAAGAAAATCTTGTGGTTCTCAATCAACTTTACTTTATGAAGGTGAATTTGATCATTATTATTTTACATCACAGTTTAGTTATACATGAAAAATAAGACAATAATATAGATCAGCTATTACCTCTAAGAAGCGTACTAGCTATTAAACACAAAGTAAACTAACTAATTAAGTGTTAAACTGATTAGGTAATGTTTACTAATCATATGTATACAACCATTGTATATACAACCATTTATACCATTAAGACAGTTATATTTTGTCAGGATTCGCTGGTGGTGAATATTCTGGAAAAACTGGAGGTGGAGTTAACTACCAGTGTATGCCCTTTGATCTACAATATAACAAAGCTTACACTAGCGGCGAGTTTAGAGGCTCTGCTATGAATGGTGCAGAATATCAATCTTATAGTTATGGAATCTTTTCAACTTCAACCTTTAACTAAAATGTACCATGTGCCAGATGTTATACAGAGACCAGACTAGCTCTTATGATGATTCCAGCTAAGAGATCTTGTCCATCTGGGTGGACTAAGGAGTATGAAGGTAATTGAGATTAATTTTTCTTGAAAGTTGGCAATAATTAATATACAATCTACTAAATGTTGACATTGCTTTTAGAAATTATGAACTAGAATTATTGAACTTATTAGGAGTTGTATATTCAATGCCTAAGATCATTTAATCATAATTTGTGGGTTTCTTGCCAACTTGTTCCAGAGTTCTTCTTATGAATTATTTATAGATTAGAGTTTGAAAAGTTAAATATATGCCACTCGTGTATTTGTCATTACCATGCTTGGTGAAGTAGTGCTATCCTATAAAAGTTAGCAAAGAATTATGAAAAAACTTGCCACAACATACAAAGATATAATGTTGCTATAAATAGTATTTACAGGGGAGTTCAACATCCCTCTATATACTTTTCAGGTTACCTAATGACTGAGCGTGATGTCCATGCTTACCCAGCTACATATGCGTGTGTAGATCAATATCCTGAGTACATAACAGGACTGGGTAGTAATTCAGATGGAGCTCTGTTCTACTTTGTCAGAACTGATTTTTCAGGGCAGGGAACTACTGGACAATGTACACCATATGATGCAAACAAACAGCTTACTTGTGTTGTTTGTTCTAAGTAAATAGCTTTGTGCTAACAAAAGTAGAATAGTTTTTATATTTTTTAATAAGTTTAGTGTGTTACCATTGGTTTTTCAATCTAGTACTAAAATGTAAGACAGTTAAGTCAAGTAGCTATAATTAATATAATAATTTATTGTATTTTATTATAAAGCTCTTTGTAAGAATAACATGTTTAAATAATTTATGTCGATAAACTATTTAAATTGCAAAGCAAAATAAATTTTCAAGCTGCACTATTTATAAATTTCTGTTTTCTTTAATTTACTTACTCTGTTATAAAATTGTATAAATCAAACCTTTAGTTTTTGGTACCATAGATTCCTAATTAAAAACCCCTTACCTGAAGAAGAAAGTGGCTAAGCCTTGTTTATAATACGTTTATTTTTGTTTACTTTAATTTTACAGAATGTAGCTCATACACTACACTAGGCTTTAATACAAACAATTTAATGACAGTATTGTGCATTATAATATATAAGGAGAGTGATTTTCACAAAAGCAAACGGGTATGTCACGTTTTGTGGAGTCATTGCTATAGAATTAAATTCTGAGTAAGATAATTTGGAATATGTCCATTGGTTCTACCTTGACTCTAACTTGCTCACACCACACATTCTCTTTAGATTGATTGTGCTTTGGTTTACACCTTGCTCGTTACACAGAAGCCTTCTATCATTTCATCCTGTTTAACGGATGATGCCACATCATGCTAAGTATGTATTGATATATTACCAATCAACTAGAATATTATAGTTATTGGCTATAGCAGATATCAGTTGAGTGCTAATTCTGGTCAGTAGCAAAAAGCTTTTAGAGTCCAATGCAACTTAGTAAAATTTCAACTCGGCCAAATTGAGTTTCGGACTGGAGACTGTGAAGATATGAATGCGACTTTTGATTGTGCTTTGATTTATGCCTTGCTTGCTATAATAAGAGAGCCTGTTTGCTCAAAGGATGATGTCATATACTGTGTTTATAACAATATACTACTAATAAACTACAATACAATATATAGCAGACATGAGTTTTCAGCAGCAAAATATACCTCAGTCGTCTAATTTAACTAAAAAGCTGCATTCAAAACATTTCTTGCAGCTTGTAAAAATATAGCAAAAATAAAATTAATAATCCTATTCTTTTAAGAAAATATGGGTATACTAAATCAAGTTTTAGCAAATATAATTTCGCCATTATATTTTTTTTTAATAACTTGAAGGTCCAGACTTTAAGCAGTTTTTGTATGCCAGGTAAATCTATACATATACATATACATATGTTGGCAATATTAGACATTGTGGAGATTTAATTTAGACTATTTTGACTCTGTTATAGTCTGGAACAAAGTTGTGAAATATTCAGACTCATATAGATAAGCACTAACACAATGTTCAGAATACTTACTGAACTCTCAACGAGTTTTTCGAGGTGCTAGCAAATAGCTTCAACGCCACATTGCACAAACTGGACTATACTGCATTCAGCAATCAGACAGTTGTGATGTCAGAAAAGTCAACTCTTGGCCTTGAAAACTTGATGACGGTTCTTGTTGAATTTTATTCTAAGCACCTCATAACTTACTGCAGGAAGTTAAAGCAAGCAAATTATTTCAGGTGCATATAGTGTAGCAAATTTAAATAAAGTCTAAATTTTTGCTTGATTCTACTTATAGCATTCAACTGTAATATGGTAGCATATGACAATGTGGTAAATGCATTTCTCATTCAGTTACCACTTGCTATTTTGAATAGCAAACAGTATTATATACTAAGCATTACATTATGCTAAAAATAAATACAGCCGTGATCAACTGCACAAATGTAAATTAGTTTGGGTGCAGAAAACTTCATTTTTGAGCATGTATAGTCTTTGTCTATATGAGTTCCAGCTTGGACACTGTCAAAGAACACAGCCTATTCCACCAGCAAATTTATCTGTAATCCAATATTTAGATTTCACTAACTCCCCACCCACTTATTGTACACTTATGACAGTGCAAGTGCCATGGTGTGCAGTATTGTAATATTGTTACAAATTAAATATGCAGCTATTTCCTACCATCAAAAAAATTGGTCACAAGAGCAATGACGTAAAAACTCAGCATACCTAAAACATGCGTTTATATAAGGAAAATAAAATATTTTTATTATTCTGGTAAAAGAGAAACTATTTAAAAGTAAAGCATACCTTAAGTTAATTTACATGAGTTAATATAAAACGACTAATTTTTTTTTATTATTTCGATAATAAACTTGTACTGAGAGCTGATGGTTGAATCAGATAACACTGAATGTGACTGAATACTGATGATTATTAGTTATTCTATGAGCTGATGTGAACCAGGAACTTCCTTCTTAAATTGACTGCCTCAATATACAGTCTAATAATAAAAACACTTGGGTATACATTTTATAAACTGTCTTTTGTAATGGAATAATTACATTGTTAATTTCATCGTAGAAAAGTTTTGCAAGCTTAAAAGCACAGTTTACATGAGCAAATTAGGTTTACATCTTTTTCAGGCAGTATTTTTAATTTTTATTAAGCAATCAGAAATGTTTTTCTTGAGTATAACATAAAATTAGTTTCCATAAAACAGCTATACAAACTCTTTGTTAGAGAAGTGCACATGTATGCATGCACATACTTGTATATATACGCACAGACACACGTACAGGCATTGTATACATGTACACAGATGTTGAAAGAAATTACAGCTAAGTTTTATGATTTTGTTTAATCATCCTTTTCTTTGCTAGCTTTGCATAGCGTTACCTAATCTGTAGCTATGCAACTTATTGTACTTTTCAAAATGCATATATATATATTCAATTCAACTCATGCCCACCTCTAATTTATAGCGTGTGTTTTCAAAAATATATCTTTCAAAGCATTTTTTCTGACATAACCACTGCAAAATTTACCTATATGTGCACACATATCCACATCCGGGCATGCATATACATATACATATACATACATATAAGCCAACTATCTAGTTGAAGTAGTAAATTCAAATGCTTTTTCAGAAACATGATAAAGTTAACATCTAACTTTTTAATATTTTAGCTATTTTAATGTGCTAATATATTTCAATAAAAACCTCTTTTACAATTTTTATCATGCAGGTCACTGGTTGGGGCTGTTAAGCAAGTTTTGGTATATATTTAGGTTTATGTATTTATAGATTAAACAGTGGTTTAACAAGTTTTCTTTGCAATATAACAAAAATGTAGCACAAAATAATATATAATCTGATTTGAAATGCAAACTAGTAAAATTGAGTTTTCAATTGAGAGTCGAATGACAAAAAAGATAAAAGAAATTATATGTACTCTTTCTTTAATCTATTTATCTTATGTTCATGGATCTATAGCAGCAATAAAAAGCTCTCCATTGATTGGATTAGTTTAGACAAGGAATGTAATCAATTTATTACCAACAATTCATTTCGTAGATTTCATGTCTTTCATTTACATTTAAAAGGTAGAGATGAAGGTTTATTATTCTGAAGGTAAGAATTAATGTTTCCATCTTCTATTTAAAAGCTGACAGTTTGGTGGCTAGCAAATTATCAAATTAATATTTTCAATCCAATTGTTTTCATTGATGAATATTGATTGAGCATTAATATTTGGTAGTCTTGCTACCCAAACAGGACAAAGTGGAGATAGGTAAGAATTAATATTTAGTAATATACATACATTTCTAAGACTGATAAAAGTAATGAATTGTTTATAAGGTATGGAAAAATTAGATTCAATTTCTGTGATGCTATAAATAACAATGTTTATGTCCTACTCTTGCTACTAGGCTCTTAGCAATAGAGTTTAGGAAAAACTATGTAATATATAATCGTACAAATATGGTTGCAGTATTTTAGATTATTCTGCTTTGAACTATAATGTAAACTTTAACAAAATGAATGGAATAAAAATGTAGCAATGCCAATAAAATATCTTATGTAAAGTATTTCAAATCCTAATAAAGTAATGCTTTTTAATTTGTTATACAAATTGCAATTATAATATAACTAGAATTTAGCATAATTAAATTGCTATATACAAGTATTATATGTCAACTTACAAAATGTAATGTATTACAGTTCTATGTATGACTCATTTAGTTATTTACTTATAATATTTTTAGTAACTGCACTCTGCATCTTATTACTTGCTTGCTTTCCTGCAAATCTGGTGAGTGGAAATGGGGAAGAATTCAAAAAGTTATTAGAAGAGCAACAGCAAAAGCTGGAAGCAACAATACTTGAAGTTGTCAGACAGCAGACAGAAGCCCAGCAGCAGCAGATAGAACTGCAGGAGAAAAAAATTGAAATGCTACAAGACACTGTGTATTCATTGCTCAACGCTGTAAGTATTTACAAAGGATGCCTTTTCTTTGTTGTATTTTAGCAGAACTTACTGTAATTAAAGTGCAGTGAATGTTGTAAAAAGTCAACCCAGCTTAAACTTGGTATCATTGAACTGAATTGTGCTATACAATGTAAAATATAATTTACATTATATTATAATGAACAATATTTGCTTTTCAAACGTGCATTTGAATGCCAATTCAACATAAAGCAGTTAGTCTTTAGATTTTAGCATTTAGCTTTGTTGAACAACATAAGTACTAATTGATCCTTTTTCATGATTTTTGAAATAATGCAGCTATTGTTATACTATAATATTATGAGATAATACAATACTTATATTGTGTTACTATAGATGTAGTTTTAGAAAAATTTGCACTAGCAAGAATATGATTACTAAAATACCATCTGCTTTTTTTAGTTATTGAATGGGAAATTGCCAAAAGAAACAAACATTGAAAGACTAGAAGAAGGAGATTTAAGTGATCTGGTTGAGAAAATTTGCATCTTTGGTAAACATAGTTTAGAAAGTGATTTGCTTAAATTTGTAAAAGTTTTTTTCTAATTGTCCTGAACATATTTGTTCAAAGTTTTTCATTCAAACTAAAGTAAGCCTAATTGCACCTTCATGCACCCCAATTTTAATTATATTTGTATTTATTCAAGCTCTAGAGTATAACTTTGCAAAAGCTGTTATTCACGCAGTTTTTAATTGCGCATTAATTCATTGGTTTGCTTTCAAAAAGTGAGAAAACAGCGACCTATAATATATCATGCATACTTTGCTTTTAAGGTGTTAGGGGGTTGAGTGGTAAAGATGGTAGCAATGGCAGAGATGGAAGAGATGGAGCTGCTGGTCGTGATGGTAAGATACATGCATGTACATAGTATATCTCAGTGTTAGTGGTTGGTAATAGTTTAGTGTTGCTGTTCTCATAACAGACAACATAGTGTAAGTATTTATGAAAATCCGTTCCTGTAGGTTTTACTTTTGAATTACGTTTTGCTTCATACAGGCAGAGATGGAGTTCCTGGTGCACCTGGCCTAATGGGTCCAAAGGGTCTCAAAGGAGATATGGGTATTACTGGTTTACCTGGAAATGCTGGATTTCCAGGTTCTCAAGGTTCAAAGGGAGATAAAGGCTCAGAAGGTGAAGTTGGTGCACCAGGCCTGAAAGGAACAAAAGGAGCTGTTGGACAAAAAGGAGCTACTGGCAGAGCAGGATTACCTGGACAAGTTGGTTTGAAAGGTTTAACAGGGAGCAAAGGAGAAAAGGGTATCAAAGGTTCACCATCTGATAAGGTGGAAGAAGGTGCTGTTTATACAAGATGGGGAAGAACTAGCTGCATTGCAGAATCAACTTTATTATATAAAGGTTGAGTGTTAAAAACAACTGCACACACATACACACACATACACACACATACACGCACACACACACATACACACACACACACACATACACACACAGACACACACAGACACACACATGCACACATACACACACATGCACACATACATACATGCACACACATACACGCACACACGCACACACACCATACACACACACACATACACGGCTGGCACATTATTCACTGCTTTAAGCTCACAGAAACTGCCCATGTCTAAATTCCTTTAAAATGTTTTATATGCTTGTGTTTTCAGGATACCTTATGACTTCAAGACATGATTTTAAACCAACTACATATGAGTGCGTAGATCAATATCCTGAGTACATTACAGGACTGAGTGGTAGCACAAATGGAGCTCTGTTTTACTTTATCAGAGCTGACTGTTCAGGGTATGGAAGTACTGGACATTGTCCACCATATGATGACAAGAAACAGCTTACTTGTGTTGTTTGTTCTAAATAAGCAGGCTTGCTATTGCAAAAGTGCAACAGTTTCTATCACTTGTAAGCAATGAAGTCTGTGACACTGGCTTTCAATTTTTCACTACTTCATCAGAATATATCATTTTATGTTACACAAAATGTTATCTCAGCCACAACATTATCTATAACTTTAGTCGCAATAAAAAGTGTAATATATTTTTATTGTAAAACATTTTAGTTCTCATAGAAAAAAGCAAATTAAACAGCTGGTATGCTGTTAGTAAGTAAAAGCTGGTAATGCTTTTTATAAAAAAATTCAGGTAAAAGAGAAATGACATAAAAGCAAAGCATACCTAAAATTAGTATGCATGAGTTTACTTAAAAAGAATGAAATATTTCTATTATTCTGATAATAAACTTGTACTCAGAACTGATGATTGAATCAGATAACACTGAATGCGACTGAATACTGATGATTATTAGTTATTTTATGAGCTGATATGAACCAGGAACTTCCTTCTTAAACTGAATACCTCAATATACAGTCTATAAAAAATTTTTAAACTGAGTTTTTCTATGAGATGATAAGATCAGAATGTTGAGTTTTTCAAATATATAAATACTGATGTCAAAGGGAATTCTAATAACTTCCTTTTTACATCAAAGTTGGATGGGTTAGGTTAAGGTTAGGTTGGTTAGGTGTTGGGTTAGGCGTGTGACTTTATAAAAATAATAAGTTAAATGTGCAGCTGTAAGTTATGGTACACATTCTATAAGTAAAACAAAGTTTTAAAGCTATAGTGATGACGTTCATAATCAAAAATAAAGTGCATCACTAAGTGCCAGAAAATAACAAAATAGCCAAATTAAAACTATAGTAGGCCTATAATATCGATGAAAAATAACAGGGTATAGTGATAGCTAGTAAACAATAAAAATATAATGATAGTAAACAATAACAATATATAGTGATAGTAAACAATAACAATATAGTGATAGTAAACAATAACAATGTATATAAGGATCCTATAAGCAACCAGAATCTTTGAACAAGTATTTGCAGTTTAAAAATTAAAAAGCAAATTATTCAAATTAAATAAAAAAGAAGAAACTGTGTATTATTTTGGAAAGATAATAGGTACAGTACAAAACCAAATGGCAATAAAATGCATATTTTATAATAATGGAACAAAAGACTTATTCCTATCTCATGAGCAAACTGATTAAAGTAGAGAGATTGATTACACAGCAGCTGGGTCCAGCTAATAGATGTGACTTAATCATTGGCTCTTCGTGAATATTAAAGTTGTATAAACTCTGTTTCTAATCATAGTGTGCTAGAGGTGAGTCAGAAGGCTTTACTAAACGAGGTCCCAAGAAGAAAGTGTTATAGACAGTGTTAATGTGTCCTTGTGATCTGAGTTTGTAAAAGCTTAGTTAAAAAAACACAAAGATGCGTGTTCCAGTAGTAACTTTGGTCACACTCTGTTATCTGATTGGATACTCAGCTGGTGTTGGAAGTTATGATGTAGAGAGTGTTAGAGAGTTGCTGGCAGAGCAAAGAGAAGAACTGATTGTTATTCTCAAACAACAAAATAAAACGCATTAGCAAAAAAGAGAGTTTTACAGCAGCAAGTTGAAGTCTTACAGCTAAAAGATAAAGCTTTACAGCAAGAATTAGAGCTTCAACAGCAAGAATCTGAAACTCAACAGAAAACTATTGTAGAGTTACAAGCAACAGTTTACTCCTTACTCAAAGCTGTAAGTTAGAACTATATATCAGCTATAGTTGTTTTGGGATTGCCTAGAGCTCTGAAGAAGTAATTATATTTTACTCAAAGAATACTTTAAACATTTAAATTTTGTATTTATTTGTCAGAAAGGGGTTTGGAAGCTTTATAAAAACTTCATGTGTGCGGTGTTGCTATTTTATTTACTACAATAACATGCAATACTATACAATAATATATAAAATACAATGCATGCATATAATAATGTACTCAATGAGTAGATTTGAGTATAAAGTAACAGCTCTCTCTGCTACATTTTCTTTTTTTTCAAGCTGTTGACTGGAGAATTGCCTAAAACGAAAAGTTTTAGTGAAAGTGATGGAGAAAAGTTTTCGTTTTTGCTGGAACAAATATGTATTTTTGGTAAAAACTTGACTTTTATAGTTTATAGGTGCTCATGTTGCCACCACAGCTACTACTGCTACTATCACTACCACTATCACTGCTACTACCACTATACCACTATCACTGCTACTATAAATACTATTTGTACTGATACTACTAATATGAGAGCTATTGCTAGCGCAGCCAATAATATTATATACTAACCATGCACTCAACCACAACCAGTTGTACAATTTATTGTATTTCCAAGAATATTAGTGAATACTTAGTTTGTAGGTGTTTGTATATTTCATTGAATAATACGGCTGTAAATGTTTGTAAGATCTAAATTTTGTTAAATTCCATGCTGTTGCAAAGACTTGTATTCCCACAATAAAGGTGCTATATGCATTAACACATGTAGGACATTAAAAGGCTATATTCTTAATTTTGTCATCATGTGTTCTCAATGTGTGTTAGGGGTTAGAGGTGTTGCTGGTAAGGATGGTGCAGATGGTAAAAATGGCCAAGATGGTAAAGATGGTAAAGATGATAAAGATGGTAAAGATGGAGAAGATGGTAAAGATGGAGAAGATGGTAAAGATGGTAAAGATGGTAAAGATGGAGATGATGGTAAAGATGGCAGAGATGGTAAAGATGGACAGCAAAACTTAACTCTTCAATTCACATTTACATCATATTACAAGCATCTTTATGTCATTTTAACAAATACTGTTTTGTGTATAACAGCTTTTAGTTATTTTCAATAAATAGGGAGAGATGGATTATCCGGTAGTCCCGGACTTACAAGTCCAACAGGGGCTACTGGGTTTAAAGGAGCTAAAGGAGATTCGGGATCACCTGGTATTTCTGGTTTGCCTGGTGTCAATGGAACTCAAGGGGCTTCTGGAATACCTGGAAAAAATAGGAATCCTGGAGCAAAAGGTGCTACAGGTGCTTCTGGTATGAAAGGAATAAAAGGTGCTCCTGGCAATGTGGCACATGTTGAAGGAGGAGCTGTTTATGTAAGATGGGGAAGAAAATCTTGTGGTTCTCAATCAACTTTACTTTATGAAGGTAAATTTGATCATCATTATTATACATCACAGTATAGGTTTAGTTATATATGAAAAATATGACAATGTAGATCAGCTATTACCTCTAAAAAGTGTACTAGCTAACGCAAAGTAAATTAACTTATTAGGTGTTGAACTGCATGATTAAGTGATGTTTACTAATCATATGTGCAACCATTTATACTAATAAAACAGTTATATTTTGTCAGGATTCGCTGGTGGTGAATATTATACAAACACTGGAGGTGGAGTCAACTACCAGTGCATGCCCCCTGACCCCCAATATAACAGAGTATACACTAGCGGCGAGTTTAGAGGCTCTGCTATGAATGGTGCAGAATATCAATCTTATAGTTATGGAATCTTTTCAACTTCAACCTTTAACCGGAATGTACCATGTGCCAGATGTTATACAGAGACCAGACCAGCTCTTATGATGATTCCAGCTAAGAGATCTTGTCCATCTGGGTGGACAAAGGAGTATGAAGGTAATTGACATTAATTTTTCTTGAAAGTTGGCAATGATTAATATATAATCTACTAAATATTGACATTGCGTTTAGAAATTATGAACTAGAATTATTGAACTTATTAGGAGTTGTATATTCAATGCCAAATATCATTAAATCAGAATTTGTGAGTTTCTTGCCAACGTGTTTCAAAGTTCTTCTTAGGAATCATTTATAGATCAGAGTTTGAAAAGCTAAATATATGCCACTAGTGTATTTGCCATTACCATGCTTGCTGAAGTAGTGCTATCCTATAAAGGTTAGACAAAGGATTATGATAAAACTTGCCACAATATGTAAAGATATTATGTTGCTATAAGTAATGTTTTTAGTGGAGTTCAACATCTCTCTATATACTTTTTCAGGTTACCTAATGACTCAGCGTGATATCAATGCTCATCCAGCTACATATGAGTGTGTAGATCAATATCCTGAGTACCTTACAGGACTGGGTGATAACACAGATGGAGCTATGTTTTACTTTGTCAGAACTGATTGTTCAGGGTTAGGAAATACTGGACAATGTACACCATATGATGCAAACAAACAGCTTACTTGTGTTGTTTGTTCTAAGTAAATAGCTTTGTGCTAACAAAAGTAGAATAGTGTTTATAGTTTTAATTAAGTATAGTGTGCTACCATTGATTTTTTAATCTAATACTAAAATGTAAGACAGTTAAGTCAAGTAGCTATGACTAATATATTTTATTGTATTTTATTATAATTAAGCTCTTTGTAAGAATAACATGTTTAAATAATTTATGTCGAGAAACTATTTAAATTGCAAAGCAAAACAAATTTTCAAGCTGCACTATTTATTAATTTCTGATTTCTTTAATTTACTTACTCTGTTATAAAATTGTATTAATCACACCTTTGGTTTTTGGTACCATTATAGATTCCTAATTAAAAACCCCTTAACTGAAGAAGAAAGTGGTTAAGCCTTGTTAATTTATGTTATCTTGGTTTACTTTAATTTTATAGCATGCAATTTAATGACAGTATTGTGCATTATAATATATAAGGAGAGTGATTTTCACAAAAGCAAAGGCATATGTCACGTTTTGTGGAGTCATTGCTATAAAACTAAATTCTGAGTTAGATAATCTAAAATATGTTCATTGGTTCTACCTTGACTCTAACTTGCTCACACCACACATTCTCTTTAGATTGATTGTGCTTTGATTTATACCTTGCTCGTTACACAGAATCCTTCTATCATTTCATCCTGTTTAACGGATGATGCCACATCATGCTAAGTATATATTGATATATTACCAATCAACTAAAATATTATAGTTACTGGCTATAGCAGATATCAGTTAAGGGATAATTTTGGTCAGTAGCAAAAAGCTTTTAGAGTCCAATGCAACTTATTAAAATTTCAACTCGGCCAAATTGAGTTTCGGACTGGAGACTGTGAAGATATGAATGCAACTTCAGATTGTGCTTTGATTTATGCCTTGCTTGCTATAATAAGAAAGTCTTTTTGGTCAAAGGATGGTGTCATATACTGTGTTTATAATGATATACTAGCCTACTAATAAACTACAATACAATATATAGCAGATATGAGTTTTCAGTAGCAAAATAAAAGCAAAATATACCTCAGTCAACTAATTTTGCTGAAAAGCTGCATTCAAGACATTTCTTGCAGCTTGTAAAAAATATAGCACAGATAAAATTAATAATCCTATTCTTTTAAGAAAATATAGGTATACTAAATCAAGTTTTAGCAAATATAATTTCGCTATTTATTTTCATTTTTAATAACTTGAAGGTCCAGACTTAAGCAGTTTTTGTATGCCAGGTAAATCTACATATTATGTTGGCAATATTAGACATTGTGTGGTTAACTTTAGACTATTTTGACTCTGTAGTCTGGAACATAGTTGTGAAATATTCAGACTCATATAGATAAGCACTAATGCCATATTCAGAATACTTACTGAACTCTCAACAAGTTTTTCGAGATGCTAGCAAATAGCTTCAACGCCACATTGCACAAACTGGACTATACTGCATTCAGCAATCAGACAGTTATGATGTCAGAAAAGTCAACTCTTGGCCTTGAAAACTTAATGACGGTTCTTGTTGAATTTTATTCTGAGCACCTCATAACTTACTGCAGGAAGTTAAAGCAAGCAAATTATTTCAGGTGCATATATACTGTAGCAAATTTAAATAAAGTCTAAATTTTTGCTTGATTCTACTTATAGTATTCAACCGTAATATGGTAGCATATGACGATGTGGTAAATGCATTTTTCATTCAGTTACCACATGCTATTTTGAATAGCAAACAGTATTATATACTAAGCATTACATTATGCTAAAAATAAGTACAGCCGTGATTAACTGCACAAATGTAAATTAGTTTGGGTGCAGAAAACTTCATTTTTGAGCATATATATAGTCTTTGTCTATGAGTTCCAGCTTGGACACTGTCAAAGAACACAGCCTATTCCACCAGCAACTTTATCTGAAATCCAATACTTAGATTTCACTAATTACTCACCACTCACTTATTGTACACTTATGACAGTAAAAGTGCCATGGTGTGCAGTATTGTAATATTGTTACAAATTAAATATGCAGCTATTTCCTACCATCAAAAAAATTAGTCACAAGAGCAATGACATAAAAACTCAGCATACCTAAAACATGGGTTTATATAAGGAGAATAAAATATTTTTATTATTCTGGTAAAAGAGAAACTATTTAAAAGTAAAGCATACCTTAAGTTAATTTACATGAGTTAATATAAAACAACTAAATTCTTTTTTTGTATTCTGATAATAAAGTTGTACTCAGAGCTGATGATTGAATCAGATAACACTGAATGTGACTGAATACTGATGATTATTAGTTATTCTATGAGCTGATGTGAACCAGGAACTTCCTTCTTAAACTGAATACCTCAATATACAGTCTAAAAATAAAAACATTTGGGTATACATTTTATAAACTGTCTTTTGTAATGGAATAGTTACATTGTTATATAATTTTGTCGTAGAAAAGTTTTGCAAGCTTAAAAGCACAGTTTACATGAGCAAATTAGGTTTACATCTTTTTCAGGCAGTATTTTTAATTTTTATTAAGCAATCAGAATTGTTTTTCTTGAGTATAACATAAAATTAGTTTCCATAAAACAGCTACAAACTCTTTGTTAGAGAAGTGCACATGTATGCATGCACATATATAATACACACGCAGACACACGTACAGGCATTGTATACATGTACACAGATGTTGAAAGAAATTACAGCTAAGTTTTATGGTTTTGTTTAATCAACCTTTTTTCTCTGCTATAGCTTTGCGTAGTGTTACTTAACCTGTAGCTATGCAACTTATTGTACTTTTCAAAATGCATGCATATATATATATTCAATTCAACTTATGCCCACCTCTAATTTATAGCAGGTGTTGTCGAAAATATCTTTTAAAGCATTTTTACTGGTGAAAAAATTGCAACATTTACCTATGTGAACACATATCTACATTCTAGCATGAATATACATATACATATACACATACATATAAATAAACTACCTTGAAGTTATTCAAATGCTTTTCCACAAACATGATAAAGTTAACTGTTAAATTTTTAATATTTTAGCAATTTAAATGTGCTAATATATTTCAATAGGTCACTGGTTGGGGTTGCTATGTATAAGCAAGTTTTGGTATATATTTAGGTTTATGTATTTATAGATTAAACAGTGGTTTAACAAGTTTTCTTTGCAATATAACAAAAATGTAGCACAAAATAATATATAACCTGGTTTGAAATGCAAACTAGTAACATTGAGTTTTCAATTGAGAGTCGAATGACAAAAAAGATAAAAGAAGTTATATACTCTTTCTTTAATCTATTTATCGTATGTTCATGGATCTATAGCAGCAATAAAAAGCTCTCCATTGATTGGATTAGTTTAGACAATTTGAATGTAACCAATTTATTATATACCAACAATTCATTTCATTATAGATTTCGCATCTGCCATGTGCATTTAAGAGATAGAGATGAAGGTTTCTTATTCTGAAGGTAAGAATGGATGTTTCCATCTTCTATTTAAAAGCTGACAGTTCAGTAGCTGCTACAAACATTTAAATTATTACTTTTAATCTAGTTGTTTTCATTGATGAATATTGATTGAGTATTAATATTTGGTAGTCCTGCTACTCAAACAGGACAAAATTGAGATAGGTAAGAATTAATATTTAGTAATATACATACATTTCTAAGACTGATAAAAGTAATGAATTGTTTATAAGGAATGAAAAGATTAGACTCAATTTCTGTGATGCTATAAATAACATTAATGTTTATGTCCTGCTCTTGCTATTAGGCTCTTAGCAATATAGTTGAGGAAAAACTATGTAATATAATCCTACAAATATGCATGGTTGCAGTATTTTAGATTATTCTGCTTTGAACTATAATGTAAACTTTAACAAAATGAATGGAATAAAAATGTAGCAATGCCAATAAAATATCTTATGTAAAGTATTTCAAATCCTAATAAAGTAATGCTTTTTAATTTGTTATACAAATTGCAATTATAATATAACTAGAATTTAACATAATTAAATTGCTATACAAGTATTATATGTCAACTTACAAAATGTAATGTATAACAGTTCTATGTATGACTCATTTGGTTATCTACTTATAATATTTTTAGTAACTGCACTCTGCATCTTATTACTCGCTTGCTTACCTGCAAATCTGGTCAGTGGAAATGGGGAAGAATTTAAAAAGTTATTAGAAGAGCAACAGCAAAAGCTGGAAGCAACAATATTTGAAGTTGTCAAACAGCAGACAGAAGCCCAGCAGCAGCAGATAGAACTGCAAGAGAAAAAAATTGAAATGCTACAAGACACTGTGTATTATGAGATAATACAATACTTATATTGTGTTACTATAGATGTAGTTTTAGAAAAATTTGCACTCGCAAGAATATGATTACTGAAATACAATCTGTTTTTTTAGTTATTGACTGGAAAATTGCCAAAAGAAACAAACATTGAAAGACCAAAAGAAGGAGATTTAAGTGATTTGGTTGAGAAAATTTGCATCTTTGGTAAACATAGTTTAGAAAGTGATTTGCTTAAATTTGTAAAAGTTTTTTTCAAATTGTCCTGAACATATTTGTTCAAAGTTTTTCATCCAAACTAAAGTAAGCCTAATTGCACCTTCATGCACCCCAATTTTAATTATATTTGTATTTATTCAAGCTCTAGAGTATAATTTTGCAAAAGCTGTTATTCGCACAGTTTTGAATGACGCATTAATTCATTGGTTTGCTTTCAAAAAGTGAGAAAGCAGCGACCTATAATATATCATGCATACTTTGCTTTTAAGGTGTTAGGGGGTTGAGTGGTAAAGATGGTAGCAATGGCAGAGATGGAAGAGATGGAGCTGCTGGTCGTGATGGTAAGATACATGCATGTACGTAGTATATCTCAGTGTTAGTGGTGGGTAATAGTTTAGTGTTGCTGTTCTCATAACAGACAACATAGTGTAAGTATTTAAGGAAATCCGTTCCTGTAGGTTTTACTTTTGAATTAAGCTTTGCTTCATACAGGCAGAGATGGAGTTCCTGGTGCACCTGGCTTAATGGGTCCAAAGGGTTTCAAAGGAGATGTGGGTATTACTGGTTTACCTGGAAATGCTGGATTTCCCGGTTCTCAAGGTTTAAAGGGAGATAAAGGCTCAGAAGGTGAAGTTGGTGCACCAGGCCTGAAAGGAACAAAAGGAGCTGTTGGACAAAAAGGAGCCACTGGCAGAGCAGGATTACCTGGACAAGTTGGTTTGAAAGGTTTAACAGGGAGCAAAGGAGAAAAGAGTATCAAAGGTTCACCATCTGATAAAGTTGAAGAAGGTGCTGTTTATACAAGATGGGGAAGAACTAGCTGCATTGCAGAATCAACTTTATTATATAAAGGTTGGGTGTTGAAAACAACTGCACACGCACGCGCACACACACACACACACACACACACGCACACACACACACACACACACACACACACACATACACACACATACACACACATACACACACATACACACACAGACACACACAGACACACACATGCACACATACACACACATGCACACATACATACATGCACACACATACACGCACATACATACACCCACATACATACACCCACATACATACACCCATACAAACATACACACATACACACACCATACACATCATACACACTCATACACACACATACACACATACATACATGCACACACATACACACACATACACACACATACATACACACATGCACTCACATTCACCCAAACACATTATGTTTTTACATTTGTAAACATACAGGATTTGCTGGAGGATCACATTATACCCACAGTGGAGGTGGAGTCAACTACCAATGCATGCCCCCTGACCCACAGTATAACAGAGTGTACACTGGTGATGATTTTTCTGGCTCTTTCATGGGCGGAGCAGAATATCAATCTAAAAGACATTATGGAATATTCTCTAATACAGCTCATGACCAGAATGTACCATGTGCCAGATGTTATACAGAGAACAGACCAGCTCTTATGATGATTCCAGCTAAGAGATCTTGTTTATCTGGGTGGACAAAAGAATATGAAGGTACTGTAGCTCTATAGCAGCAGATAATTAGAAATGTATGTATAGAAGATGGTAGTATAGACAATGGTGTGATTATAGGTTTATATTACATAATATCAACTACTAGTTTCATTGTTGCCGGCTGGCACATTATTGACTGCTTTAAGCTCACAGAAACTGCCCATGTCTAAATTCCTTTAAAATGTTTTATATGCTTGTGTTTTCAGGATACCTTATGACTTCAAGACATGATCATAAACCAACTACATATGAGTGTGTAGATCAAAATCCTGAGTACATAACAGGACTGAGTGGTAATACAAATGGAGCTCTGTTTTACTTTATCAGAGCTGATTGCTCTGGAGAGGGAACTACTGGACACTGTCCACCATATGATGACAAGAAGCAGCTAACTTGTGTTGTTTGTTCTAAATAAGCAGGCTTGCTATTGCAAAAGTGCAACAGTTTCTATCACTTGTAAGCAATGAAGTCTGTGACATTGGCTTTCAATTTTTCACTACTTCATCAGAATATATCATTTTATATTACACAAAATGTTATCTCAGCCACAACATTATCTATAACTTTAGTCGCAATAAAAAGTGTAATATATTTTTATTGTAAAACATTTTAGTTCTCATAGAAAAAAGCAAATAAAACAGCTGGGATGCTGTTAGTAAGTAAAAGCTGGTACTGCTTTTTATAAAAAAATTTAGGTAAAAGAGAAATGACATAAAAGCAAAGCATACCTAAAATTAGTATGCATGAGTTTACTTAAAAAAAATGAAATATTTCTATTATTCTGATAATAAACTTGTACTCAGAACTGATGATTGAATCAGATAACACTGAATGTGACTGAATACTGATGATTATTAGTTATTTTATGAGCTGATATGAACTAGGAACTTCCTTCTTAAACTGAATACCTCAATATACAGTCTATAAAAAATTCTTAAACTGAGTTTTTCTATGAGATGATAAGATCAGAATGTTGAGTTTTTCAAATATATAAATACTGATGTCAAAGGGAATTCTAATAACTTCTTCTTTACACCAAAGTTGGAGGGGGTAGGTTAAGGTTAGGTTGGTTAGGTGTTGGGTTAGGCGTGTGACTTTATAAAAATAATAAGTTTAATGTGCAGCTATAAGTTATGGTACACATTCTATAAGTAAAACAAAGTTTTAAAGCTATAGTGATGACGTTCATAATCAAAAATAAAGTGCATCACCAAGTGCCAGAAAATAACAAAATAGCCAAATGAAAACTATAGTAGGCCTATAATATTGATAAAAAATAACAGGGTAGCGATAGTAAACAATAACAATATGGTGATAGTAAACAATAACAATATAGTGATAGTAAACAATAATAATTTAGTGATAGTAAACAATAACAATATAGTGATAGTAAACAATAACAATATATTGATAGTAAACAATAACAATATAGTGATAGTAAACAATAACAATATATTGATAGTAAACAATGACAATATAATGATAGTAAACAATAACAATATTATAGTGATAGTAGACAATAACAATGTATATAAGAATCCTATAAGCAACCAGAATCTTTGAACAAGTATTTTCAGTTTAAAAATTAAAGAGCAAATTATTCAAATTAAATAAAAAAGAAGAAACTGTGTATTATTTTGGAAAGATAATAGGTACAGTACAAAACCAAATGGCAATAAAATGTATATTTTATAATAATGTAACAAAAGACTTATTCCTATCTCATGAGCAAACTGAATAAAGTAGAGAGATTGATTACACAGCAGCTGGGTCCAGCTAACAGATGTGACTTAATCATTGGCTCTTCGTGAATATTAAAGTTGTATAAACTCTGTTTCTAATCATAGTGTGCTAGAGGTGAGTCAGAAGGCTTTACTAAACGAGGTCCCGAGAAGAAAGTGTTATAGACAGTTCGAATGTGTCCTTGTGCTTTGATTTCATAAAAGTTTTGGTAAAAGAACACCATAAAAGATGCGTGTTCCAGTAGTAACTTTGGTCACACTCTGTTCTCTGATTGGATACTCAACTGGTGTTGGAAGTTATGATGTAGAGGGTGTTAGAGAGTTGCTGGCAGAGCAAAGAGAAGAACTGATTGTTATTCTCAAACAACAGAACAAAACGCATCAGCAACAAAAGAGAGTTTTACAGCAGCAAGTTGAAGTCTTACAGCTAAAAGATAAAGCTTTACAGCAAGAATTAGAGCTTCAACAGCAAGAATCTGAAACTCAACAGAAAACTATTGTAGAGTTACAAGCAACAGTTTACTCCTTACTCAAAGCTGTAAGTTAGAACTATATATCAGCTATAGTTGTTTTGGGATTGCCTAGAGCTCTCAAGAAGTAATTATATTTTACTCAAAGAATACTTTAAACATTTAAATTTTGTATTTATTTGTCAGAAAGGGGTTTGGAAGCTTTATAAAGACTTCATGTGTGCGGTGTTGCTATTTTATTTACTACAATAACATGCAATACTATACAATAATATATAAAATACAATGCATGCATATAATAATGTACTCAATGAGTAGATTTAAGTATAAAGTGACAGCTCTATCTGCTACATTTTCTTTTTTTTCAAGCTGTTGACTGGAGAATTGCCTAAAACGAAAAGTTTTAGTGAAAGTGACGGAAAAAAGTTTTCGGTTTTGTATTTTCGGTAAAAACTTGACTTTTATAATTTATAGGTGCTCATGTTGCCACCACAGCTACTACTGCTACTATCACTACCACTACCACTGCCACTATCACTACCACTATCACTGCCACTACCACTACCACTATCACTTCTACTATAAATACTATTTGTACTGATGCTACTAATATGAGAGCTATTGCTAGCGCAGCCAATAATACTATATGAACCATGCACTTAACCACTACCAGTTGCATAATTTATTGTATTTCCAAGAATATTAGTGAATACTGAGTTTGTAGGTGTTTGTATTTTTTATTGAATAATACGGCTGTAAATGTTTGTAAGACCTAAATTTTGTAAAATTCCATGCTGTTGCAAGGACTTGTATTTTCACATTAAAGGTGCTATATGCATTAACACGTGTAGGACATTAAAAGGCTATATTCTTAATTTTGTCATCATGTGTTCTCAATGTGTGTTAGGGGTTAGAGGTGTTTCTGGTAAAGATGGTAGAGATGGTAGAGATGGTAGAGATGGTAGCGATGGAGATGATGGTAAAGATGGTGCAAATGGTCGTGAAGGTGAGAGAAACTTAACTCATCAATTAAAATTTACATCAGATTACAAGTGTCCTATATGTCATTTTAGCGAATACTGTTCTGCGTATAACTGCAGCTTTTAGTTACTTTTAATAAATAGGAAGAGATGGATTACCCGGTAGTCCCGGACTTACAGGTCCAACAGGGGTTCCTGGGTTTAAAGGAGCTAAAGGAGATTTAGGATCACCTGGTATTTCTGGCTTGCCTGGTGTCAATGGAACTCGAGGAGCTTCTGGAATACCTGGAAAAAATGGGAATCCTGGCATAAAAGGTGCTACAGGTGCAGCTGGTCCTAAAGGAATGAAAGGTGCTTCTGGCATGAAAGGAGTAAAAGGTGCTCCAGGCAATGTGGCACATGTTGAAGGAGGTGTTGTTTATGTAAGATGGGGAAGAAAGTCTTGTGGCTCTCAATCAACTGTACTTTATGAAGGTGAATTTGATCATTATAATTTTACATCACAGTTTAGTTATATATGAAAAATATGACAATAATATAGATCAGCTATTACCTCTAAGTAGCGTACTAGCTATTAAGCACAAAGTAAACTAACTAATTAAGTGTTAAACTGATTAGGTAATGTTTACTAATGATATGTACAACCATTTATACCATTAAGACAGTTATATTTTGTCAGGATTCGCTGGTGGTGAATATTCTGGAAAAACTGGAGGTGGAGTTAACTACCAGTGTATGCCCTTTGATCCACAATATAACAAAGCTTACACTAATGGCGAGTTTAGAGGCTCTGCTATAAATGGTGCAGAATATCAATCTTATAGTTATGGAATCTTTTCAACTTCAACCTTTAACCAAAATGTACCATGTGCCAGATGTTATACAGAGAACAGACCAGCTCTTATGATGATTCCAGCTAAGAGATCTTGTCCATCTGGGTGGACAAAGGAGTATGAAGGTAATTGAGATTAATTTTTCTTGAAAGTTGGCAATAATTAATATACAATCTACTAAATGTTGACATTGCTTTTAGAAATTATGAACTATAATTATTGAACTTATTATTAGGAGTAGTACATTCAATGCGTAAGATCATTTAATCATAATTTGTGAGTTTCTTGCCAACTTGTTTTAAAGTTCTTCTTATGAATTATTTATAGGTTAGAGTTTGAAAAGCTAAATATACGCCACTCATGTATTTGCCATTACCATGCTTGGTGAAGTAGTGCTATCCTATAAAATTTAGCAAAGAATTATGATATAACTTGCCACAACATACAAAGATATAATGTTGCTATAATTAGTATTTACAGTGGAGTTCAACTTCCCTCTATATACTTTTTAGGTTACCTAATGACTGAGCGTGATATCCATGCCCATCCAGCTACATATGAGTGTGTAGATCAGTATCCTGAGTACCTCACAGGGATGAGTAGTAATTCAGATGGAGCTCTGTTCTACTTTGTCAGAACTGATTGTTCAGGGCAGGGAACTACTGGACAATGTACACCATATGATGCAAACAAACAGCTTACTTGTGTTGTTTGTTCTAAGTAAATAGCTTTGTGCTAACAAAAGTAGAATAGTGTGCTACCATTGATTTTTCAATCTAATACTAAAATGTATGACTAACATATTTTATTGTATTTTATTATAAAGCTTTTGTAAGAATAACATTTTTAAATAATTTATGTTGAGAAACTATTTAAATTGCGAAGCAAAATAAATTTTCAAGCTGCACTATTTATAAATTTCTATTTTCTTTAATTTACTTACTCTGTTATAAAATTGTATTAATCAAATCTTTAATTTTGGTACAATAGATTCCTAATTAAAAACCCCTTAACTGAAGAAGAAAGTGGCTATAAGCCTTGTTAATAATACGTTTATTTTTGTTTACTTTAATTTTACAGAATGTAGCTCATACACTACACTAGGCTTTAATACACACAATTTAATGACAGTATTGTGCATTATAATATATAAGGAGAGTGATTTTCACAAAAGCAAAGGCTATGTCACGTTTTGTGGAGTCATTGTTATAGAATTAAATTCTGAGTAAGATAATCTAAAATATGTTCATTGGTTCTACCTTGACTCTAACTTGCTCACACCACACATTCTCTTTAGATTGATTGCGCTTTGGTTTACACCTTGCTCGTTACACAGAAGCCTTCTATCATTTCATCCTGTTTAACGGATGATGCCACATCATGCTAAGTATATATTGATATATTACCAATCAACTAGAATATTATAGTTATTGGCTATAGCAGATATCAGTTGAGTGCTAATTCTGGTCAGTAGCAAAAAGCTTTTAGAGTCCAATGCAACTTAGTAAAATTTCAACTCGGCCAAATTGGGTTTCGGACTGGAGACTGTGAAGATATGAATGCGACTTTAGATTGTGCTTTGATTTATGCCTTGCTTGCTATAATAAGAGAGCCTGTTTGCTCAAAGGATGGTGTCATATACTGTGTTTATAATGATATACTACTAATAAACTACAATACAATATATATGAGTTTTCAGTAGCAAAATAAAAGCAAAATATACCTCAGTCGTCTAATTTTGCTAAAAAGCTGCATTCAAAACATTTCTTGCAGCTTGTAAAAAATATAGCAAAGATAAAATTAATAATCCTATTCTTTTAAAAAAATATGGGTATACTAAATCAAGTTTTAGCAAATATAATTTCGCTATTTATTTTCATTTTTAATAACTTGAAAGTCTAGACTTAAGCAGTTTTTGTATGCCAAGTAAATCTACATATGTTGGCAATATTAGACATTGTAGAAATTAACTTTAGACTATTTTGACTCTGTAGTCTGGAACAAAGCTGTGAAATATTCAGACTCACATAGATAAGCACTAATGCAATGTTCAGAATACTTACTGAACTCTCAACCAGTTTTTTGCTAGATGCTAGCGAATAGCTTCAACGTCACATTGCGCAAACTGGACTATACTGCATTCAGAAATCAGACAGTTGTGATGTCAGAAAAGTCAACTCTTGGCCTTGAAAACTTAATGACGGTTCTTGTTGAATTTTATTCTGAGCACCTCATAACTTACTGCAGGAAGTTAAAGCAAGCAAATTATTTCAGGTGCATATGTACTGTGGCAAATTTAAATAAAGTGTAAATTTTTGCTTGATTCTACTTATAGCATTCAACTGTAATATGGTTATAGCATATGACAATGTGGTAAATGCATTTCTCATTCAGTTACCACTTGCTATTTTGAATAGCAAACAGTATTATATACTAAGCATTACATTATGCTAAAAATAAGTACAGCCATGATCAACTGCACAAATTTAAATTAGTTTGGGTGCAGAAAACTTCATCTTTGAGCATATATAGTCTTTGTCTATGAGTTCCAGCTTGGACACTGTCAAAGAACACAGCCTGTTCTACCAGCAAATTTATCTGTAATTCAATATTTAGATTTCACTAACTCACCACTCACTTATTGTACACTTATGACAGTGCAAGTGCCATGGTGTGCAGTATTGTAATATTGTTACAAATTAAATATGCAGCTATTTCCTACCATCAAAAAAATTAGTCACAAGAGCAATGACATAAAAACTCAGCATACCTAAAACATGGGTTTATATAAGGAGAATAAAATATTTTTATTATTCTGGTAAAAGAGAAACTATTTAAAAGTAAAGCATACCTTAAGTTAATTTACATGAGTTAATATAAAACAACTAAATTCTTTTTTTGTATTCTGATAATAAAGTTGTACTCAGAGCTGATGATTGAATCAGATAACACTGAATGTGACTGAATACTGATGATTATAAGTTATTCTATGAGCTGATGTGAACCAGGAACTTCCTTCTTAAACTGAATACCTCAATATACAGTCTAAAAATAAAAACATTTGGGTATACATTTTATAAACTGTCTTTTGTAATGGAATAGTTACATTGTTATATAATTTTGTCGTAGAAAAGTTTTGCAAGCTTAAAAGCACAGTTTACATGAGCAAATTAGGTTTACATCTTTTTCAGGCAGTATTTTTAATTTTTATTAAGCAATCAGAATTGTTTTTCTTGAGTATAACATAAAATTAGTTTCCATAAAACAGCTACAAACTCTTTGTTAGAGAAGTGCACATGTATGCATGCACATATATAATACACACGCAGACACACGTACAGGCATTGTATACATGTACACAGATGTTGAAAGAAATTACAGCTAAGTTTTATGGTTTTGTTTAATCAACCTTTTTTCTCTGCTATAGCTTTGCGTAGTGTTACTTAACCTGTAGCTATGCAACTTATTGTACTTTTCAAAATGCATGCATATATATATATTCAATTCAACTTATGCCCACCTCTAATTTATAGCAGGTGTTGTCGAAAATATCTTTTAAAGCATTTTTACTGGTGAAAAAATTGCAACATTTACCTATGTGAACACATATCTACATTCTAGCATGAATATACATATACATATACACATACATATAAATAAACTACCTTGAAGTTATTCAAATGCTTTTCCACAAACATGATAAAGTTAACTGTTAAATTTTTAATATTTTAGCAATTTAAATGTGCTAATATATTTCAATAGGTCACTGGTTGGGGTTGCTATGTATAAGCAAGTTTTGGTATATATTTAGGTTTACTTATTTATAGTTTAAACAGTGGTTAACAAGTTTTCTTTGCAATATAACAAAAATGTAACACAAAATAATTATATATAATCTGATTTGAAATGCAAACTAGTAACATTGAGTTTTCAATTGAGAGTCGAATGACAAAAAAGATAAAAGAAATTATATTCTCTTTCTTTAATCTATTTATCGTATGTTCATGGATCTATAGCAGCAATAAAAAGCTCTCCATTGATTGGATTAGTTTAGACAAGGAATGTAATCAATTTATTACCAACAATTCATTTCGTAGATTTCATGTCTTTCATTTACATTTAAAAGGTAGAGATGAAGGTTTATTATTCTGAAGGTAAGAATTAATGTTTCCATCTTCTATTTAAAAGCTGACAGTTTGGTGGCTATAGCAAATTATCAAATTAATACTTTCAATCCAATTGTTTTATTGAGTGTTAATATTTGGTAGTCCTGCTACTCAAGCAGGACAAAGTGGAGATAGGTAAGAAATAATATTTAGTAATATAACATACATTTCTAAGACTGAAAAAAGTAATGAATTGTTTATAAGGTATGGAAAAATTAGATTCAATTTCTGTGATGCTATAAATAACAATGTTTATGTCCTACTCTTGCTACTAGGCTCTTAGCAATATAGTTGAGAAAAAACTATGTAATATAATCCTACAAATATGGTTGCAGTATTTTAGATTATTCTGCTTTGAACTATAATGTAAACTTTAACAAAATGAATGGAATAAAAATGTAGCAATGCCAATAAAATATCTTATGTAAAGTATTTCAAATCTTAATAAAGTAATGTTTTTATATGTTATACAAATTGCAATTATAATATAACTAGAATTTAACATAATTAAATTGCTATATACAAGTATTATATGTCAACTTACAAAATGTAATGTATTACAGTTCTATGTATGACTCATTTAGTTATTTACTTATAATATTTTTAGTAACTGCACTCTGCATCATATTACTTGCTTGCTTTCCTGCAAATCTGGTGAGTGGAAATGGGGAAGAATTCAAAAAGTTATTAGAAGAGCAACAGCAAAAGCTGGAAGCAACAATATTTGAAGTTGTCAAACAGCAGACAGAAGCCCAGCAGCAGCAGATAGAACTGCAAGATAAAAAAATTGAAATGCTACAAGACACTGTGTATTCATTGCTCAACGCTGTAAGTATTTACAAAGGATGCCTTTTCTTTGTTGTATTTTAGCAGAACTTACTGTAATTAAAGTGCAGTGAATGTTGTAAAAGGTCAACCCAGCTTAAACTTGGTATCATTGAACTGAATTGTGCTATACAACGTAAAATATAATTTACATTGTATAATGAACAATCTTTGCTTTCCAAATGTGCATCTGAATGCCAATTCAACATAAAGCAGTTAGTCTTTAGATTTTAGCATTTAGCTTTGTTGAACAACATAAGTACTAATTGATCCTTTTTCATGATTTTTGAAATAATGCAGCTATTGTTATACTATAACATTATGAGATAATACAATACTTATATTGTGTTACTATAGATGTAGTTTTAGAAAAATTTGCACTAGCAAGAATATGATTACTAAAATACCATCTGCTTTTTTTAGTTATTGAATGGGAAATTGCCAAAAGAAACAAACATTGAAAGACTAGAAGAAGGAGATTTAAGTGATCTGGTTGAGAAAATTTGCATCTTTGGTAAACATAGTTTAGAAAGTGATTTGCTTAAATTTGTAAAAGTTTTTTTCTAATTGTCCTGAACATATTTGTTCAAAGTTTTTCATTCAAACTAAAGTACGCCTAATTGCACCTTCATGCACCCCAATTTTAATTATATTTGTATTTATTCAAGCTCTAGAGTATAACTTTGCAAAAGCTGTTATTCACGCAGTTTTTAATTGCGCATTAATTCATTGGTTTGCTTTCAAAAAGTGAGAAAACAGCGACCTATAATATATCATGCATACTTTGCTTTTAAGGTGTTAGGGGGTTGAGTGGTAAAGATGGTAGCAATGGCAGAGATGGAAGAGATGGAGCTGCTGGTCGTGATGGTAAGATACATGCATGTACATAGTATATCTCAGTGTTAGTGGTTGGTAATAGTTTAGTGTTGCTGTTCTCATAACAGACAACATAGTGTAAGTATTTATGAAAATCCGTTCCTGTAGGTTTTACTTTTGAATTACGTTTTGCTTCATACAGGCAGAGATGGAGTTCCTGGTGCACCTGGCCTAATGGGTCCAAAGGGTCTCAAAGGAGATATGGGTATTACTGGTTTACCTGGAAATGCTGGATTTCCAGGTTCTCAAGGTTCAAAGGGAGATAAAGGCTCAGAAGGTGAAGTTGGTGCACCAGGCCTGAAAGGAACAAAAGGAGCTGTTGGACAAAAAGGAGCTGTTGGACAAAAAGGAGCTACTGGCAGAGCAGGATTACCTGGACAAGTTGGTTTGAAAGGTTTAACAGGGAGCAAAGGAGAAAAGGGTATCAAAGGTTCACCATCTGATAAAGTTGAAGAAGGTGCTGTTTATACAAGATGGGGAAGAACTAGCTGCATTGCAGAATCAACTTTATTATATAAAGGTTGAGTGTTAAAAACAACTGCACACACACACACACACACGCACATACACACACATACACACACATACACACATACATACATGCACACACATACACACACCATACACACCATACACACCATACACACTCATACACACACATACACACATACATACACGCACACACACACACACACATACACACACATACACACACATACACACATACACACACATACACACACATACACATTATGTTTTTACATTTGTAAACATATAGGATTTGCTGGAGGATCACACTATACCCACAGTGGAGGCGGAGTCAACTACCAATGCATGCCCCCTGATCCACAATATAACAGAGGATACACTGGTGATGATTTTTCTGGCTCTTTCATGGGCGGAGCAGAATATCACTCTCAAAGACATTATGGAATATTCTCTAATACATCTCATGACCAGAATGTACCATGTGCCAGATGTTATACAGAGAACCGACCAGCTCTTATGATGATTCCAGCTAAGAGATCTTGTCCTACTGGGTGGAGTAAGGAGTATGAAGGTACTGTAGCTCTATAGCAGCTGATAATTAGAAATGTATGTATAAAAGATGGTAGTATAGACAATGGTGTGATTATAGGTTTATATTACATAATATCAACTACTAGTTTCATTGTTGCCGGCTGGCACATTATTGACTGCTTTAAGCTCACAGAAACTGCCCATGTCTAAATTCCTTTACAACGTTTTATATGCTTGTGTTTTCAGGATACCTTATGACTTCAAAACATGATTATAAACCAACTACATATGAGTGCGTAGATCAATATCCTGAGTATATCACAGGACTGAGTGCCAATACAAATGGAGCGCTGTTTTACTTTGTCAGAGCTGACTGTTCAGGGCAGGGGACTACTGGACACTGTCCACCATATGATGACAAGAGACAGCTCACTTGTGTTGTTTGTTCTAAATAAACAGCATTTATTATTGCAAAAGTGCAACAGTTTCAATCACTTGTGAACAATATAATCTGTGACACTCGTTTTTAATTTTTCACTACTTCATCAGAATATATCATTTTATATTACACAAAATGTTATCTCAGCCACAACATTATCTATAGCTTAAGTCGCAATAAAAGTGTAATATATTTCCATTGTAAAGTATTTTAGTTCTCATAGAAAAAAAGCAAATTAAACAGCTGGTATGCTGTTAGTAAGTAAAAGCTGGTAATGCTTTTTATAAAAAAATTCAGATAAAAGAGAAACGACATAAAAGCAAAGCATACCTAAAATTAGTATGCATGAGTTTACTTGAAAAGAATGAAATATTTCTATTATTCTGATAATAAACTTGTACTCAGAACTGATGATTGAATCAGATAACACTGAATGTGACTGAATACTGATGATTATTAGTTATTCTATGAGCTGATATATGAACCAGGAACTTCCTTCTTAAGCTGAATACCTCAATATACAGTCCATAATTAATTCTTAAACTCAGTGTTTTCTATGAGATGATAAGATTGGAATGTTGAGTCTTTCAGGGATTTAAATACTGATGTTAGTCAAAATGAATTCTAATAACTTCCTCTTTATACCAAAATTGAATGGGGTAGGTTAGTCTGGTTAGGTGTGGGTTAAGTTATAGGTGATTTTATAAAAAATGATAACTTTAACTTACATCTAGTTATGGTACACAGTCTATGAGCAAAACAAAGTTTTAAAGTCAATGAAAATTAAAGTGCATCACTAATTATAGTGCCAGAAAATAACACATTAGTCAAATGAAAAACTGTAGTATAGTGTTGATGATCAATAGCAGGGTAGTGATAGTATGCAATAACAATATAGGGATAGCAGACAGCAACACACTATAACCATCGGTAGTGATGGAAAACAGTAACACAATAGCCTATATATATATATAAGAATCCTATAAGCAACCAAAATCTTTGAACAAGTATATTAGCAGTTTAAAAGTTAAAAAGCAAATTATTCACTAAAGAAGAAACTGCATCATACTATTTTGGAAAGATAATAGGCACAGTACAAAATAAAATGACAATAAAATGTAAATTTTATCATAATGTAACACAAGATTCATTTTTACGGGATGAGCAAACTGAATAGAGAGAGTTGAGAGATTGATTACACAGCAGCTGGGTCACAGCCAATAGATGTGACTTGATCATTGGCTTCTTGTAAATATAAAAGTTGTATAAATTCTGTTCTGATCATAGTATGCTAGACATAAGTCAAAGGATTTCGCTAAAAAGAAGTTCTAAGAAAGTAATATAGACAGTTTCAGTGTATCCTTGTGCTTTGATTTTATAGTAGTTTAATGTTAAAAAAACACAAAGATGCGTGCTCTATTGGTAACTTTGGTCATACTCTGTTCTCTGATTGGATACTCAGCTGGTGTTGGAAGTTATGATGTAGAGGGTGTTAGAGAGTTGCTGGCAGAACAACAGGAAAAGCTAAAAGAAGAACTAAAAGAACTGACTGTTATTCTAAAGCAACAGAATGAAACACATCAGCAACAAATGAAAGTTGTACTGCAAGAACTGGAGCTTCAACAGAAAGCTAATGAAGAACTACAGGCAAAATTTTACTCCTTACTCAAAGCTGTAAGTTAGAAATATAGTGGCTATAATATAGTTGTTCTTTAGAGAAAATGTGAACAAGTTTCAAAGTAAAAATGAACGCTGGTTTTTTTAAATTTTGTCACCGTTTGCCAAAACCGAAATGGTAAGTTTCAAAAGCTGCATTGTGGTGTTACAATAAGTTAATGAAATAATGTATTATATAATGTGAAGTGATGAAAAAACTCACATTTTATGAACTTTCTATGAATATTCACCTCTTGAAGCTGCTCACTGGAGAATTGCCTAAAATAGAAAATTTTGGAGAAAATGAAAAAGACAAGGTTTCCGGTTTGCTGGAACAGATCTGCATTTTTGGTAAGCACTTCTTTCCAATTATGAATACAGCTTCGGGGTTCAAAAGCTTATAACTTATAACTTATAACCTAGACACCACATAGCAACTAAATTTTTGCCCAGTTGAAATATTTTGTTGCTTTGCTGCTGCTGCTGCTGCCATCGCTGCTATGACCCCACCAGGATGACCATGATTAAGCAAATTCTACTATTTTGTACTTAATTTGTAGTTTTTAAAGTAGTTTTTGCAAGCTTTTGCGTTAGTGTGCACATTTCTCATAACCTTTTAAATCTTTTCATAGTTCAAGTCAGTGTAAATGCTTACCAGGTAGCAGAAAATGACATAAAATAGTTTATTTATGTATAAACAGACACAAAAGTAATTTCAAGATTTAATCAGGTGTCCGAGGTATCAACGGAGTTGATGGAAAAGATGGTAGTGATGGCAGAGATGGAAGAGATGGAAAAGATGGGCTAAATGGACGTGATGGTAAAATTGAAACACATTAAAATAAAACGTAAAAAAATTGGTGCCAAATATAAAATTGGTATAGAAAAATAATGATCAACAAAAAAAGTTTTAATAAAGGTTTAATTAATTTATATACAGAAATTATTCAAAAAAGTAGTCACATACATATAGTTACTGAAAATGTTCATTTATCACAGCTTAGTTTAACATGCAATATTTGTAGCAACCATGCATCTTATATTATTGAAACAAAAATTAACTTTGAAATTGTTGCAATGCCAGCTGTTAACATTGTTTTAGTGCAGAAAATACAGCTATAATGCAATAATTATTACTAGAAAAAATTCTTTTGATGGCAATCATTAGCAACAAAAAACCGTAAAAACTTTCTTAAAAAGATTTGATTATTGAATTTTTACAGGCAGAGATGGAACACCGGGTTTACCAGGTGCTCCTGGACTGAAAGGTGCTCTGGGACCAGAGGGAGAGCCTGGACCTAAAGGTGATAGAGGTTCACCAGGTCTAGCCGGACTTAGAGGAGATAAAGGAGTACAAGGACCTCAAGGGAACCCTGGCATTGATGGTGAAAAGGGAAAACCTGGTGCTAAAGGAGTGCAGGGTGCTGTTGGAGTGAAAGGTATTAAAGGAGACCGCGGAGTTGTAGGTCCAACAGGTTTAAAAGGAAACACTGGTAACACAGGAGCAACTGGTTTAAGAGGAGCAACTGGTGCTCGTGGAGTACCAGGAATTAATTTTGAAGGAGGTGCTGTGTACACTAGATGGGGGAGAACATCTTGCGGTGCTGGCTCAATTAGACTATACAAAGGTGTGTTATTCATAAAATTATTTAACTTTAAACTACGAATTATATTCTAATAAGTTTGTGTATAACTATACTAGTTGCTTAGCAACAGAGAAAGTATGATGTACCTCGCTCTACTTGAGTTTACACATTTACTTATTAGATGTTACAGAGTATTATTTTTATCTACATTTTCCGGTGCTATAGGATTTGCTGGAGGTACAAATTACATGCACACTGGAGGTGGAGTGAACTACCAGTGTCTCCCACATGATCCACAGTATAACAGAGTGTACACTGGTGATAATTTCCCTGGCTCTCTAATGGCTGGAGCAGAATATCAATCTCAAACTCACTTTGGAATATTCCCCAGTACAGCGTATAACCAGAATGTACCATGTGCCAGATGTTATACAGAGAACAGACCAGCTCTGTTGATGATTCCAGCTAAGAGATCTTGTCCATCTGGGTGGACAGAAGAATATGAAGGTATACGTGCAACATTAAAAACACAATCTCTTTAAACTACAAAGGTTTATTAGAACAGTATAAATACAGATTCTTTAAAATGAAACTTTTAATTGCCATAAAACTAGTATATTTTTTATCTGTTTTAATGCTGATAAATCTAATCAAATAAAATTTTATTAGATGATAAAGCTTGTTATATAAATGAATATTTTGCAATTTTAAAAAATCAATATGTAGTAATTTATAAATCCTTTTTTCAGGATACTTGATGACTCAACGCTATGATAATCCTCACCCAACTACATATGAGTGTGTAGATCAATATCCTGAGTATATCCCTGGGATGAGTGCTAACACGGATGGAGCTTTGTTTTACTTTATCAGAGCTGACTGTTCAGGAAGTGGAAATACTGGACAATGTCTACCATATCATGACAAGAAACAGCTAACTTGTGTTGTTTGTTCTAAATAATTATGTGTACTTAATTCAACTAGACTTGTAAGCTACTAATTTAGCTGATAATTGAGCTACAAATTCCCTAACATGAGATAACATATTATATTACCTATTTAATCAATCTATTCAGCAAACGAGCAGCAATGGTGACATAAAGTACTAAATTCAAATTTTCAAGATTACCACATATTATGTGCAATCTTATTTATATATTATAACACTTTCTGCTTGTTTAACGTGGTAGGTTTTTAGCATGGTTTTTCCAATTCTAATTATAATATATTCTAAAATTTGAATAAACAAAATTTGAAAATTTATTCAACGTTTTTTGTTGATATGACCAAACAAACTTACTACTTGTTAAAGCCAAGACTGTATTGATTTGTAAAACATTTACACAAGTATAGTTCATTATTATATATAATGTGAGCATTGTAAGAAACATAGGTTACATATTGTAGCAAAGGTTAAAGAAAAGAGGCTTTCAAAAATTAATAATTCTATAGATTTTTATTCTTCTAAATCAACATTTTTGTCTCAAGTTTGTAAAAAAGTGCAAATTAAGATAATATAATGCCAAATTTAAAAATAAAACGTTGTACACTAAGAATGTAAAATGTGTTCAATTTGTGCTAAATTTGTTAGCAGCTTAGAAATTGGTTGAAGATTGCAGACACATACTAGTACTAAATATTTGCAAATACATATATAGCAAATAATTCATTCAATCAACATGTTCCTACTCTGAATTCTTCTTGCTTCAACTATCGGTCTCAATGCCAATATTTACTTCAAATTGATGTCCACTTTTAAACAGCTTCTTACTTCAAACTACTATTATTATTTAGAGCTCCCATGACGTTATGTGTGGCTGCATGTATTAGAAACTCCTAAACTTCATCTCCAACTTGTGTTTATGTGTAACAATTCTTAGTTAGCAAAAATATACCTATACAGGCAAAAGAAAATTAGTCTTAGCAAACTGCCAACAAGAGAGTCCAACATATTTCCATTGCAAAGCTCAGTCAATATATTTGTTGAGCTATTACATTAGATATATATTATAGATGATATAAAAGTTAAGCATACCTAAAGTTAATTTACATGAGTTAATATGAAAAGAATAAAATATTCCTATTATTCTGATATTAAACTTGTACTCAGAACTGATGATTGAATCAGATAACACTGAATGTGACTGAATACTGATGCTTATTAGTTATTCTATGAGCTGGCATGAACTAGGAACTTCCTTCTTCAACTAAATACCTTAATATACAGTCTAATTTAATAGAAACACCTGGATGTATATGTTTTACACTGTCATCATTTGTAATGTCAAGAACTTACAGAAATGCTATGTTAAAAAATAACTAAATAAGCTTATGTCTTCATTCAGTTATTAAAAGTTTCATTAATTAGCAACACGGCATTATTTTCGAAGAAAAATGACAAATCCTTTTTTTATTAAAATAAGCACGCACGCACATGCGCGAGCGTGCTAGAGCACACACACACACACACACCAGCCATAGCTACAACATTTACAGGACTACTAACTAGACACACCACTTGCCAAGTCAACACCAATCAATAGAGTGCTGTGCTGATTATGTAAATGCTGTATATGGTAAAGCTATATGTAGATGTTAATTGGCTAGTCACAATATACTTGCTTTAAGGTAAAAATATGAAGAAACTTTTATTGGGATGTTTGTTTGCAGCCTACCCAGACTGATGGTATAGTAGTTTATAGACTGTCATTATTATTGCTTAAATCACAGTATATTAGAGAAATGTGTGTTTGATGCACTACCATCTAATATAATTATTGTCTATAACGATTTATTGTGGATATAAAAATATTTATTGTTAGGTTGAAAATAAAATCACAGTTGCTGATTGAAAAATTAGAAAGAAAACCAAATTATGAAGAGTTGATGGTCTTTTCAAAGCATATATTTTAAATCACAGCATCGAGTTTAAGAGTGAAAACAATCATTAAAGCAAAATAATTTATTGTTGATGAATATATAATAAGATTTTAAGAAGACTTGATAACTTGAAATCTTGAACCTGGATATGGAATATCTAGCATTTGGGGTCGTCCTTGTGGCACCCAACTACAATTATATATCATCAGTATAGCATATCAGTGTGACAATGTCTATATTCTTAAGTGTAGATGCAAATATCAGTTGTGTAATAAACTATAATTGTCAATTTGTCAGACAAGGCACATAACTAAACTTACCACATTGATTATAAACAGCTCTGGATCCTACGGGACAGGTTAGTTTGAAGGAGGGGGTTAGTGGTAACCCGTTCTGGTCAACCAATGGAGAAAGAATTGTCAGTCTGTAACAAATATGATTGGAAATATCAAATGAACAACTTGTATGTTTTTACTACAACCTACACTTTACAAGTATCAATGTGTATATAATAAATTGAAATAAAAAATACAGCAGCACTAGCTTTCTACACACAAAATATGACTTATAAAATTTTTAACAAAATTGAGTCATTTTGACCAAAGAAATTAATAATATTACCATAAGATTATAATAATACAATAGCATTATCTTAATATAACAATAATATAATATCATAACATGATATTATTATACATATTATATAATAAGGGTAATTATTAATTTTAAATGAGTGTAGCGTAAAAATTAAGTTAAATTTATTAATAATCTCAGATAAGCAAGATAGATGCAGTCTATATACGCTTGCAAACAGAGCCCTATACTGTTCATAGGATTAATGTACGACAACTCAATTCTGCATAACCTATAAATTACTCAAGTCATATAGATCAAGTCACAACACAACTGTACAACTTGAGTCACAACTCAAATCAGTGCACAACTGCGCGCCTCTAGTCGCCACTCAAGTCACTTACGGAGGAATAAATATGTTCATGAAAGCCGGCTGCTTGCTAACTTGAGTTCTAATCTTCTTCTTGAACTCGAGTACCATGTCCTCGTGACCTTGAACTTTAGAGTAGTCCTCAGAAGTCTGTATAGTCACAGTGAACTCATTTCCCTTGCAGCTTATTTGTGGAGAGCCGGTGAGAGTGCAAGACTGTAAAGGTAACAGCGAGGTAACAACTACAGAACTGTTCACCACTTGTTGTTAAGTACATGACCAACAGGATTCAAGTCTTATGGTGCATTTATACTTTTGCTGAAAAAATGTACCAAGTTTCAGCTAATTATATCATGTATAAATGCAACTTTTTACTCAAGTAATGTTAGAGTGGGTTAAGAATCGCTCTAAATAGGTCCACCAAACAATATGTGAAATATAAGAAACTAAATTCCTAACCCTTTTTAAAAACAGTTTCATGGGTCTACAATCAAAATATGATGATTCAATGCACTTAAATATAGCTAGTATATATAGAAATGCTTGTAAACACAATCGTTAGAGTACATAAAATCATTACAGCAGTATTATTTATCTAAATAACACTACTCTTGCGAGATATTATAATATGATCAGGTTAATTAAACCTATCACAAATAATTACTTACATTATCGATGAAGCAGAAGACAGCTGGAGCTTGATTGAAGTAGCCTTGCACCATCTCCTGAATTCGTTTCTGAGTGGCAGCGTCATCATTGGGGCACGTGGAGTCCCGATACTTGGCTATGTACTTGATGCTGGCTTCCTCAGGCTGCTCAATAGCTTTAATAAGAACAAAGATGCAGAATATACATAGCTATTGATTATAATGTTAGAATATGAACCTAGCTTTTACTGTGTATCATTGCACGTGTTACCTGCCTTTCCTCAACTACACACTATAATATTGGAAGAATTGTTAATTTTGTCCACTGATGAGGGACTATTGTTCAAAAAATAATACGGAAACCTAATTATATACTTTTAAAATGTGGTAACTTTATTTTCATACTACACTCACGCAAATATTTTTGATCGATTAGGACAATTAGTAATATGAAAAAATGTTGTACCATTTAAACATAATCAACCATCCTTTACACAGGAAAATCATTGCTAAACTTCTCATACACCGTTTTCTATGCAATATAGATTAACATATCGCTATTTGTAAGAAAGTTTACATCCAGAGAGAAATGCTAAAAGAGTTTGTGCCTATACTAGAATCGATCAATTGTATTTGCACTGTGGAGTTCAGTGATACAAACTTCTGAGTTGACAGAGTTGTAGATACGAAGAAAGGCATTCTTAGAGCTCAGAACAGACAGAAAGAGAGAGAGAGAGAGAGAGAGAGAGAGAGAGAGAGAGAGAGAGAGAGAGAGAGAGAGAGAGAGAGAGAGAGAGAGAGAGAGAGAGAGAGAGAGAGAGAGAGAGAGAGAGAGAGAGAGAGAGAGAGAGAGAGAGAGAGAGAGAGAGAGAGAGAGAGAGAGAGAGAGAGATTACTCTACTTACGAAAGCAGTCTGGCAGAGGTTTGTTGGGAGCCCAGACACCGTCACTACCACAGTGGTATCTGTCCACTTTAAGTATGTTGAAGGCATATCCAGGGTCACAGCTCGGCTGACAGTAACCACCAGCGTGCCAGTCTCCGCAACCATGGTAACCGTTGGCAGGGGAAGCTAGTGGCTTGCAGTCGGTTACTATAGAAATGAGAAAACGGGTTGATAGGACTGAGTGAGACTATGCCATCAGTCAAGTACTATGCTAACTGACATTAGTTAAGTACTGCCTTCAAGTGTGAACATTTTTCGAGATTTTATTTATTGGCTTTTGTTGGGGTTACAGGTTGTAAAAGATTTTCAAATAATGGAATACTCCAACAGCGAAAATTCATGATATGCCTATGAACAACATATTGATGCTATTTCATAATGTAATATATATCCTAAATAACAATATAACTTATTTATAAAAAAGAATATGATATAAATTCTTAATAACAACAGCTAACTATAATGTGATAGACCATGAGTAGTAACTTCTTCACATCTATGATTCACTCATTTACTTCATAGAGTGTGGTATGGGAGAAGTGTCACTTAAACCTTCATCATAATGTAATGTTATGACACGTCACAGCAGGTGGTGACAACTAACAACCTTGTCACTCACCAGTAATGTTGACACTGAATGTACAGCTATCCTGATTACCACTGCCATCAACAGCCACATAGTTGATCATTCTGAGGCCTGGCTTGTTGAACTCGTCGGGTTTGTCAGTTGTCACTTGAACAGAACCGGAGTTGTCAGTAGCCGTCACCTTAAAAAACACGGCAGATATCTTTGTACAACATAACTAATTGACGCCAAGATAATATACACTTAGATAGCTCATGCTGAGTGCATAATGGTAAATCAAGTTACATCTCTAACAGTAAAAATAATTTTGATGAGATCATAACTTCAAAACACATGAATTTATCTTTATTCTGTTCAACTCTTGCCATATACCACTGAAGCTCAGGCTTAGATAAAAATAGTAATTCTTAGCATATCTTTTCAAGTAATATATTATATGTTGTGGGACCACGCATAAGTGTATATAATGAGTACGTTCAAAGATGTAAGAAAGATGGCCATAAATTAACAAGCAAGAAGCTATAAAATGGCCCAAACCAATAGAAACTACTAAAATCTTCAATTCTGATTAGTAACTATACAGTTCTTTAATCTATTTGAAAAATTAACAAATCTATATATTGATCACTAAGTTCAATCCTGAACTTTGAGGCTTCGGCGGATAGTAAAAGTAAAGCTAACTTACTGTAGCAAAATCCTCAAGGGCATAGCTACCAGGTCCCCTAGTGAACACAGTATTGTTGGGGCATCCAGAGAACACAGGCTTTGTAGAGTCTGAATATAATAAAACAACATAGATGTTATATTCACAATACCCTGTTATATACAAATGAAAACAATGTATCAATTGGGTTATTAGAAGATACTGTTACAAGTTCTTTGTTGATTTTGATATAAAAATACTCACCAGTAGAAAAATAAATTTGAATAATAACAGTTCAAACTCCCAAAATCAAATTAATTTTAACTTATTAGCCAAAAACTAATTCTTTATATGCTAATATAACCAATATTATTAAAATAATGTTTTATTGTTAGATTGTAGTATGCAAATATATTGAATATATGTAAGTACAACTAACCAATAACTTTAGCCTTGAACTGGCAGATAGCTCTGTTACCAGCTTTATCAGAGTACAGATAGCGGAAGGTGTGGTCGCCCACCCCCAACATCTTTTCCTCAGAGTCAGGGCAACCAGAGCAGCTAAGGCTACTGTCTGTAGGGTCAAATGTCGTTGGCTGTAATTTTCAAATCTATTTTAAAGCTTAACAGCCAAATAGCAATTTAGAAAAAAATTTGAACAGCTAATGAGAGTTATCTTTCCATATAGAACAAAATTCACCAACAATCTAGAAACAATATAGCAGTGCATTATACAACTAACAGGAAATTCAGTGTTATAAAGCAGTGCAGAGATAGTTGCATTTATATTGTAGTCTAATATGACTGTGTTACCATGCTTTTTATATTCAAATATATAAACCCAATTAGCCGGGGATCTGAAAATAAATCACAAGAAGTTGCCCAACAGCCCGGCCTTTTTACAGGAAAACAGAAAAGAACTAATTCTAAATCACTCACCTTTTGCCATGTAAACTTGACTGTGTTGGAGTCATCAGGCAGCTTAAGAGTGGCATCTTTTGGACAAGTGAGAACCTGGGGCCCTTTCCTGTCTGAAAAACAGCCAGTGACATATAATTAGTTCAAAGAACCCACTCGTGAAAACCTATACTATATCATCTTATGTTGATATTCTACAGCAGCTACTTTATAATTTACATAATCTACATCATCTATGTCAGAGTCATGATTATTACCACTGATTTATTAAAATATGCGTATCTTCATGTGTATCTATTAAAAAGTTACTGGTAGGTTATCGTATAAGTTAACCGTAAACATAACGTTGTATGTTGTAAAGAGTAATAAAAATTTGAAGACTTTTTGCTCTAGAATGGGCTCCATCACATTCTTTATTGTATGGTAATACCGTAAATACTGAATGGCTGACAATATACAATGATGAAGTTTTGTTTGAGTGTAGCTAATACTGTCTTACTTTTTATACAATTCAGCAGTTATTCATATACACAATTATTATTATTAACTAAAATGCCTTTTTACGAGTAGTTTGTATCATTGAATGTAGGTATTATAAAATACATGTTACAGATCAACAATATTGTGAGTGGCTAATAAAACAATGATGAAATGTTGTTTGAGTTCAACATCTTGTGTATACATACAATCTAGCAGACAGATATCTAGTTGGAATGTTTTCTCAGGAGAAGTTTTTATTTCTATAAGCATTACAGATCTACAATAACACACAGCAGAGTTTATGGGTGAAGAAGTAAGAAATCAAGCTAAACGTACCAACACATTTGCCGTTCTCTTTGTTGTATCCAGGGAGACAAAAGCAGTTGTAACTTCCTGCGGTATTGCTACACTCCTCGTTAGCCCCGCACCTTAGGGGGTCGTCACACTCATCGATATCTACAGGACAACTTAACATTATTTTACATATTATATAAACAATTCAACATGACAACTCATTAGTAATCCGTGCGAGAAATGGAAGAGATAAGTATACAAGGAAAACAACTTTTAAAAAAAGCAAATCTCCAGCATAAATAGACTTATAACATAGAAAACTCAAGAAATCAAATAATACAAGAGAAGAAAACTCTTTAGTCTTATTCACCTGCGCAGTGGGGTGGGGTGACGTCCCAGCCTGTCCTTGAGCAGTGTATGGAAGTAGCGCCAATGAGTTTGAACCCAGAGTTACAGGTGAACGAGCAGTAGTCACCAACTTTCATCGTACCAATATCATCGTGTCCATGTTGGCACGAAACGGAACCATACAGGATGTCATCTACTTCCTGGCATGTATCCACTGCAACAGGATGTTACGTAGAAAAACGATTAACCAACACACGCTTAATGAAACCAAATAGCTAACAGTTTTCAATACTCAATTCAGATTATGGGGTATCAAATCCAAAGAGGAAGTTGCTAATTGCTTGTAGTCACTGCAACTTGTTAGCTAAGACTCACGAATGCATGTCTTGAGATCATTCGACAGCCTAGCCTTAGGATCCTTGCAGCCGCAAGCAAATCCTCCATCGGTGTTGGTGCACGTTTCCGCACAGTTATGTGTCCCTTCCTGGCACTCATCAATATCTGTCAAACATAAGTGATATAAGTACTTGTGTAATACTGTACATGTGAAAGTGGTCAACTCATAAGATTAGACAGTTTCTTAACATTGCAAATCATTCAACGGTTACTTGCATTAAAAAAAGAACGTATGTAATTTCTCAGTAAGATAGTGGAACTTGATATAATGCCTATCTATGGTTACTGTAGATGTGAATAAATACAGAGGCTTACAACAAATAAAAAATATTCACAAATTGAATTGTATGAAATTATAAGCCAATCTTGGAACTCGATTTCAAACTGTCATAGTTTTCTTCTTTGAAGATAAAAAGACTAGATTTTGTTTTTGTCACAAAATAGTATCATATACATAAAAACTGTCATATGGAATTGATGCACTATATCACTTTACACATGGAATACCAACAGCTGTATGTTATCAGAAAGAAACCCTTTCAGTTATATCACATGTACTAACTGCTCAATAATAGCAAGTGAATGCCGCACTGAATAGAGAACATAATATTATTATGGCAATTATTCAGATGGAGCTGCCTAACCAACCTATACAGGTTTTCCCATCTGGTCCAAGCTTGTGGGTTGAATCACAGAAGCAAGCTCCAGTTGTCGGGTTACAATGTTGACTGCATCCGTGGTTGACACATTTTCGGTTCACTGGAAACATGGAAGATAGTTAAAGCCTAATAGCCTAAGCTTTTTAGATCAGCATCAGATTTTGCCATTAAATAAAACATACTAAGTAGTGTGAAGTTCAAATGATTTAATTGTGTTAATTATTTCTTAGCACTTTATTGATCATATGCTGAATATTTGCTGTCTTGAAATTAAAAATCAAATTTATTGCCAAAAGTATTCAGTTTTTCTTTTACAGGACATGTCAGCGAGTTGCTTTTAACTCAAATTGCTCCGCATTTACTTTGTTGCTATTCAGCTGCTATGCTGTTCAGTTACCACCCTATGCATTTGTTAGTTAGCTGCTATAGAGTCGCTATACTACTGCTAGGCTATAGTTAGTTGATATACAGGTGCTGTAGGCTAGTTAGATGCTATAGAGTCGCTATACTACTGCTAGGCTAGTTAGTTGATATACAGGTGCTGTAGGCTAGCTAGCTGCTATAGAGTCGCTATACTACTGCTAGGCTAGCTAGTTGATATACAGGTGCTGTAGGCTAGCTAGATGCTATATATATGCTAGAGGAGACTCACCTCTGCAGGAGAACCCGTTGTCTGCAAGGTAGTAGCCGCTACGACAGGCACAGGTATAGTAGTGGTTACCATCTGGGACGCACAGCTGGTCACATCCATGGAAGCCTGCACACTCGTCGTAATCTGAAAATAACAACTTAATATCATCTGTTAAGTATATTACCTGCTAAATATGATATTACCTGCTAAATATGATATTATCTGCTAGATATAATACTATCTCCTAGATATAATAGTCTCAAGTGAATTTACCTGTACAAGTTTTCTCATCAGGATTGAGATGAAATCCTTTATCACAGGCACAATAATAGTCTTTGCTATCTATTTGGATACATGTTTGTTCGCATCCACTGTTTCCATTTTTGCAACTTTTCACAACTAAAGGTACACAGCAAAACAATATTTCTATTCTAGAACTATTTGCGGTCCGAATTTGTTGAAAACTCAGTAGGCAAGCAAATGAATTAAGTGGAACATCTGAAAATCAATTCTTAAAGCCTTGATTTCTAATAGAAAACATTATTTTCTTGCTCTGCACTACTATACTACATAAAACACTGTACCAGGCTACACTCAGAGGACGAAAATATGTCATAAAACAGAGAGATTCAAAGTTTAAGTTAAAAGGGACTGTTTTAATTAAAAGAAAGCTAAATGAATTTCTCTATTAATTAATATGAGGCAAAATAGTAAGTAGTAGTAACTACATACAGTGAATAGTAGTGGCTACACTAAGCACATTGAAAATCAACTCTATATAAATGGACTCATGAAATAAAAGACAGCAAAGCAGATCTACAGAAGTAGCTACTTACGGCAGGTTTTCCCATCAGAAGAAAGAGAATATCCGTCTCCATAGCAACTGCACGTAACAGCTAAAGTTTTCCTGTTAAAACTACATCTGTGGTCACAGCCACCATTCTTACCATCAGCCAGGCAGGGGTCAGACACTGTGTGGAATAATATATATAACTTCTGTTTTTGAATGCTACACAACTACACTGCTACACAACTACAGGTTGCACAACTACATGTTACACAACTACATGTTACATGGCTACGCGCTACACAGTTGCGTGTTACACAGTTACTGGTTACACAGCTAAATGCTTCACAGTTATTCATGCTAACAAATATGTGCACTAAACTGAGTCTAAACTCAGAGTAGAGTTGAAGGCATTTGGTTTGCAGAATGTGGTTGAACGGCCCACGGCAGAGAAATTTAGAGAGTCATCTGAAACTTTAAACTAAAATTAAGAGTTTCAAATGTTTAGTAAATCCTTTTGTTTCAATACAAAAGATAGTAACATATTATCAGAATGTTTAGTAGAAAATAATGGGTCAAAGGGAACATTTCTCAGCATAAAAAGCTATATATGATACAAAGCAGGTATCGACTTTATTTCTACAAACTGTAGCAATTTCTCAAACATTATTCTTTGGAGAGAGGACAATTAATGCAACAAACTAGTCACAAAAAGTATAAAATTACAGCCTGGAATCTTAAATCCTAGAGCCTCGCTAACCAAACCATGCTAACAGAATTTATGCTAAACAAAGTCAAGTTAAGTTCAATGGTAATTTAAATCTAACAGCAGCCACAATAAGACTCTTGGTGAGAGCACAACTCTGAAACAAATAAATTCATCTTTATTCTGTTCAGCCTGAGTCGTCCCTTACCTACGCATTTCTTTCCAGAAGAATCCAGAGAATAGCCAGATCTGCACGTACACTGTGGCTCAGTGCCAACACCAAAGGGTTTAGAGACAACCTTGCAACTTTGACTGCAGCTGTGTTTATCAGGCCAATCACAGGTTCGGTAGCGCTGATCTCCTACAAAGGTGTATTTGGTCTATTGAAAAAATCAGGCTTTTGTGAAATGATTCTCACAAATGGCTCTAGATAAAGTATAATTAATAGTTGTGCTGATGATTTTAATTTATTAAATATGTTTAGCTGAGAACCATAAAATTTTGTGTTTATGTTTTAGATAAAACAACAAAATAAGAATTAGAAAATCTGTCTAATATTGCAAGTATCTGAATAAACAAGAAACAAAGTCATCTGCTGTAAGTTATTGTAAAGCAGATGATTGCAACCAAAAAATCGTTCTCGGTTTTTAAAATAATTAAAAGAATGCAGGTCAATAACTGGGTTATAATAACACATTTTTGAGAACTTTTCATGTTTCTAACATCTAATGCTTATATTTACAATTTCAAGTTGGTGTGCATTATAATACTTACTTTCACATGAATTACTCTTTGAGTTGAAAACCATTTTGATTGAAAATGAACTCTGGCATGAGCAAGAGGGCATCATCTGTCTTTCTTTGAAGTCCCAAGTGTAAGAACACCTAGCTCCGCTACCACACTTGTAAACACTCTTGGAGTCGGAAGTCCCACATTTTTTCCTTCCTATCAAGTTTGTTAAAAAATTATTTGTTTATTAAATGGTCCATATACATCACAAACTACCCATTGCTGAGAACAAGATGAAAGAAGATTTAAGTTATATAATATATAGTCAAAGTTACATTGCACTTCGAAATATATGACCATTCGTGACTAACTCTTCAACAAGCGCTGCTGATTTAGATTGTAGGCTTTTTGCAATGCTTACAGTGCTTGCAGGTTATAAAAGCATTAATTATGCTTCTGCAAAAGCATAAGTTCTTTCTTTTTGAAGGTGTGGGATATAAACTCTGTTCTGTGCTAATGAGAGGACAAATCCCCAAACAGCTACTGTACACAGCTTGAGGTATAATATATGTACATGTATATACATTATATATAAGTATATATATGTATATAAATTTTACATATATACACCCATAGTATATATACATTACATATATACATTATATATACATCATGTATACATATTTAGACATATATATATACATATTTAGACATATATATATACATATTTAGACATATATATATATATATATATATATATATATATATATATATATATATATATATATATATATATATATATATATATATATATATATATATATATATATATATATATATATATATATATATATATATATATATATATATATATATATATATATATACATATATATATATATATATATTATATACGAAATACTCACTGCATGTGTGACCATCATTCATCAAATACATTCTCTCATCGGGACATGAGCAGACTGCCCCTTTACCGGGAACGTCATCACACTGGTGACTGCAGTGAGCCTTCTTACACTTGGTGATGGGAGGAAGAGTGGGCTGTGGTGCCTTCTTGCTAGTCAGAGGGGGCAAAGTTCGTGCTGCCGCAGTTTTGTCATCACCAGGTGTAGCAGTTGTCCTTCTTTGAGCTGCAGCTAGTGATACGACCTATAAGTATTTCAGTTTGTCAACAGAGTTATATTAGTAGCTGATTGAAAAGAAATATCAAACAGTAAATCGCAAGCTATACTTGGAACAAAATGAATAACAAAGTTAATGTTTTATTCATAGAAATAGAAATCAGTATTGCAAAGCAGTATTACAAAATTAAATATTGTACAATCAATTTTATAGCTCTTTTAATTTGTGAAGAAAAACATATAACAGAATAATATATAGAAAACTCTGCAAAAAACAGGATGAAAAAATTGTGTGCAGCAACTGCGAAAATACTTTACCAAAAGTAGAGCAAGAGCTGTGAACTTAAAGACTGCCATTTTGTAAAACTGGAAGAGGCAGTATGACCAAAGTTTGCCTGTGTACACAGTCTTATCAACGCAGCAATGATAATCCTTTATATAACATCGTCGATGCTAGCACATTGTTAGAATAGGTTCTGAAAGCTCTATCATCTTACATTTAGCCTCAGGTCAATTGATTCAGCATTCCATAGTTAAGTTTTGTGCCACACATTATAATATTAGAGAAGGACAAAATATTTCAATTGTAAACTGCGTTGTCTTCACAGATGTGAGTTACCATTTTACACTTCATAAAAACTTACAGTCATCCGTGTGTTTAGGACACCAGGATAACATATGCCCAGTAGGAAGTGCTCTGAAAACAAACTTAGAGAAAAATACAGACATTTTATGTGACTGAGTATGGATAATCAATAACAATAGCGCTACTATATACATGCAGTACCTTCAAAATGCTAGTTTAAAAAAGTACTGTTCATGCATTCATTCCCTAGTAAATAAATTGTAACTAATTTTAACATTGTAATACCTTTTAATTACCTGCAAACATCAAGAGTACTGCATGCTATTAACTCAATTCATGGAGCTCAAGCTAAAAGAATGTAGACTTTGATTGTCAGTTATCATTAAATTCACTAAGGTGTTTACTTTGGTAAACTTGATAACATTGATTACGGTTATCATCTGCGAGAGAATGCAAACAACTGGCAAAGGCTAATGGTGAAAAACAGTCTTTAAATGTCAAATGTGATAGAGAATATTTTAGTAATTATGTGTTATATAATTGGTAAAGAATAATTAGTGGGTAATACCATGAAAGATTTTTACATTCACAAGTCTGAAGAAACAGATTTAACTTGCAAAACTTGTACTTCCTATTGAAAAAAATTCATTATCAAAATCTGAATAGTTAGTCACTAAGCCTATACTATGATTTATAAATAGGGTCTAGGGTCTAGTGGTCTACGGGTTAGAGTGTTTGCTTAGTGAACACAAGTCATGGGTTTGAACCCAGACAAAGGCCATTAGTGATTTTAGGAAAAGCCTCCAGTCATTATTGCTCCTGTGCCTCATCTGAACAAGCCCTTAGCCCAATTTAACAAAAACCCTTCCATCAGGGGTTTTTCACAGGGATAGCAGCTATAAACTTGAGTGAGTGAGTTTTTATGATTTATAAATGACAAGAAAAGCAGAAAAATGAGTATAACTGTAGTTTAGTACTTGAAAGAATAAATAAGCAAAAATAAATATTGGACGTCAATAACTTTGGAGAATTAGAAACTAATATATCAGAATATTATTGGCAGTTAGTAATATCTCATCTAATATTATTATAGTGAAAGATAGAACCATTAATACAAATCATATGGACAATATGTTTATTGTAGACGCTGGGTGAAAAGAAGAACTTTGTTTTTGCAACATTTAAAGTTAGAAGCAGGGTAAAAATGGAGTCCTGAATGTTCACCTCAACTACGAAATATAATGAGGTTTTAATAAAAATAAAGCTGCAGTGTTTTGAGATAAGATTGGTGTTATCTACCAACCATGACTCCACCTCACCTATTTCAAAGAGATATTACAACCAGCTATATGTTAAAGTAGTTACACTTTGTTCTTAGTCTATAAGATTACCATTATTTTGTTTCATAAACTTTAATAATAAGACAAGCATTAGCAAATCAAACAAGTGCTTCAAAAGTTGATAAAATGACTAAAAGATAGTAGGAATGAACATGAATTCAATCTTTGAAAGTTTTGTTATATGTTCTCTGGTACTGACGTTATTTAAACTCTAACTTAAAGTCAGAGTTAGTAACAACAACACAAAGAGTAATATACAAACTAATACATATATTTCATGAATTACTATGTAATTAAGTATATAACATTAAAAAACACTAGTATAAACTATTTGTTCAACAATTCAAAATATATATCTAATAAATTACTTAAAATAGAATTTGCATTAAAAAGCAGCACGAAGATACAGTAGACTGATGCACTCTGGTCATGAGGTTACTTTAGAAGCTCTAACACCCACACCGACCTCTGACCTCTTCAGGTCAACACTACACTGACCTATGACCTCTTCAGGCCAACACCCAATAACTATTTCTTTAAAAAATAGTTCAAGTAACTTTAGCTTTTGGTTTAATAACTATAAATTCCGGATTGAAATTAAGTTTTGCTTTGCTTCCTATTACAATGCTAGCTAATAAGATTCCCCTTTCAAGCCAATTAATGAGCGCATATTAGTTGAACAGACTACGACAGCATAAAATCTGGCATTGAATCAAATGCTACCTGCAGAGGTAATCTGCAGTGATGTAAAGTTAAAAACAGGAACTCAACTATAAAACTAATCAGCATGTGGGCAGAGGCAATAGATGGGTGTGAGTGTTGGACCAGATATAAATCGGCTACAAAAACTCTATTAACATGATTTAAAATCTCACATAAGTTTAAATGCAAAGTCAGGTCTTAAAAATAAAATGTATAAAATTATACAATTATAAATAAACAGCACTGGTACCAACTAGAAGGGGGTGTGACTTCAGTTACAATAGAGTCGAAGCGGCGTCCAGCCATTCCGGGTGAGATTGGAGAAGCGCTATGCAGCAGAGCAGTAAGTATACGTGTGACTAACAGGAAGGGTGGAGTCTATCTTGGGCCTTAGGCTAAGATTGGAGATATATCCCAAATCTAAAACAGTAAAATGCATTGCTAAGGTTTGCACAGAAACACTTTCAAAAATAAAAAAGGAAAGATACCACAAGACTGAATGACATGAATGCATGAAGTCTCAGAAAAAGAGGACAAATCATTCAGTTGGCACTAAATGCTTCTATAGCATCTAACTAGCATAATTAAAAGTAAAATATTCAATCAAGTTGATGTTAAAACTTCAATTAAATTGGTTAGTTATGAGTAAATAAATAATAAATGAAAACATAACTGAAAATAAAAGATTCAAATAAAATAATTGTTTAAACTTTATTTATATTTGCTAGTTATAAAAAAGTAAAATATAATAAAAAACCACATAACAATACTTCTTAGAAAGTTTAGATATAATAGATGTATCTACTCTCTACAGATGGGTACTACCTACAGAACACAGATTATACTAAACACTTACCTTTATAATACGGTTAGTACCAACGGTGAGTAATTTCTTCTTTCGCTCATCAATATCAACGCAAGTGACTTTATGCTTTGAGTCAAACGTCATTGCTAACGGAACTTTTCTACAACACAAATATGTCATGCGTCTTGATATGATGGTGTAGTATGTTAGAGTTCATAGTGAGTTGAACTGTAAATGAGAAGACGTGTGCTAGAAAGAGAACAGTCTGTAAAGTAAATCTCGCAAAGACCATCAGCAATGTAACATAAGCCTTTATAGCAAAACAGTTCCACATTCTATAGGAAAAATATGATCAAATAATTAAAACGAACTGTATAACATTGAAAGCATACTTACTCTAATTTTTATAACAGACCGGATAGAATTATTAAAACAAATTTAAACCATAATTTTGTCTCTATTGAAAGAACTACAGCATCTGCTACACACTTTATGCTATGTACTGTATACATTCATTTTAAAGTGCAAAATAAAATTTTTAAAATAAAAACTTCACTTTATAGTTTACTTAGAAATAAAATATAAATAGTTCTGTTTCTATGAAATATAAAATTATCGAATTACAAAAATCAATTTGTTTTTATTGAAAAAAATAAGTGTCCAACAATTCTGTTGTTTATCATATGGCTACACCTATTACATTTACTTTGTAGTGTACTATAGAAATTTCATAATAAAACCGTCACCTCCTACTCTACTAACACTGACTGCTCTAACAGAGAAAATCTACTTACTGCTCAGTGGTGACAGACTGAGCACACTCGTCACACATCCGCACTGGATACTCGTAGCCCATTGGAGGGAAAGTAGAGCTCTGCTTACTACAGTTATCACATATCGCGTCGCCACATTTCCGGCAGTGGTGCTGCCTGAATCCGATTGTTTTCTCGTTCCACATCTGCTTGATGTTCCAGAAAAATGGCTTCTCGCACTTCATGCAGGTATCGCTGGTCGCCCACTTTGGTGTCTGAAACAAGAAAGTGAAACTTGAAAATGTGATATGCTTCTGAGAAAAAGGAAAATCTGTTATTGTAACTAAAAAGAATCGAAAAAGCAAGAATCTTGATTGTTATGTTAAGCATGAAATAGCAAACAGTGTAGACAACAATAAAAGTAACCCAACTGTGGATCAAAGATTTGCACTCCAAAACAACTCCATTCCTTCTACATATAATGATTCAAACTGTTTTATAAAATAAACAAAAAACTGTATTTTAGGATTTTCAAAAGCAGAAATAGCCTGAGCATATTCAAAAAATAATATTAGAAATAAGGGGGAGGTACAGCTTACCTCCTGCCTGTCAGCTTCCATATCCCATAAAATTAGACTGGAATCGTTAGCTGCAGAGAAGAGTGACTTAGTGTTTTGAGAGTAGCATAAGGCCTGTACCCTGCCCCTGTGTAAGGACAAGATACCGAATATTATGACATGAACTTCACCACAAGCATTAACTAGCTCGTTGCTGTTTCAGAGAATTACTGTCAGTTACGTATACATTCTCACAGGCACTGACATGTACTCACAGGTAGTAACAGGTGCTCTCAGGTAGCAACAGGTGCCCTTATACTCACAGGTGCTCTAGTGTACTCACAGGCACTGACATAATATGTCAACAGGTGTTCTCATGTACTGACAGGTAGTAACAGGCACCACCATGCACTCTTAGTAATTAGTTACATGTAGTATATTTACTTAGTCACTGTTGCCCATGGGTAGTGCTTAACCATTTATAAAATAATAAGAATGTTACATAAACCAACAATTCCTATTAGATTAATAATTCTAATTAACAATTTAAAAAGTTATTACACTAATATCAATTTGGCAATCCTCCCTCCTCTACAAGCTGCATCATAACATAGATAATAACATCAACCACTATTAAACTACTATCGGCACAGCACAACCCAACAATCTCACAAACCATGTTATTAACTATTCAATTCAAATTAAGAACTGGCCCAGCCCTGGCTACGATACATTCTAGTGAGTCATATGACCTGCTAGTGACAGCTATGACACATCTAGTGACAGCTATGACATGGCTAGTGACAGCTATGTTACATCTAGTGACAGCTATGACATATCTAGTGACAGCTATGACATATCTAGTGACAGCTATGACATATCTAGTGACAGCTATGTTACATCTAGTGACAGCTATGACATGGCTAGTGACAGCTGTGACATATCTAGTGACAGCTATGACTCACTTATGTCCATTGAGATCATACGCAGTTCCTTTCTGTCCTCCAATATCCCAACATATAATACTTTCATCAAAACTACCAGAGAATAGTCTGGCATCCAACACATCCCATGACAATGCATGTACACTGCCTGAAAAGTATACACAATGATGTCACAAGAACAAAAACTTAAAACTTAAATACATTGCAATTATAGTACTTATAATATAAAAGCATAACAGGAATGTATACTATATACATGACTCATACTATAAAAGTATAACATGAGTGTATACTATACACAGTGTAAATGTATCATAAATCCAACACATTACATCATAAAAAAAGATTTTCCTTTTCTTATCTATAATATAAATATTCTAGCAATGCTCTACAAACACTATGAAAGAAGAGTTTGATGTTCAATAAAATGAGCTCTAAGATATCAATTGGCCAAACAAACACATCATTTTCTGAAAAACTCTACTGAACTAATAAAATAAAGGGTGTTTTACTTGCACATAACTAAACTACAGTGAAGAAATGCAAGTGAATCTGATGCGCCAACAAGAGAGAATAACTTAAAAAAAATGCATGATGCATGTGAGTTATCTTCCCATTAATAATAATAATACAGAGCCTAATAACTGCATCATGGGTATAGCAAAACATTATTGAAACATGATATGGTGACCAGTTTAAATTTGATTAAAGGAAAACAGCAGCTACTTTATTTGTTGCATTATGCTAAAAGCCAAAAGTCAATTGGACGCTGCCATAAGGATGAACTAGGCACAGAATAAATATATGAAGTCGGTAAACATTCACCTGTGTGACCCTTTAATGTTGACACGAACTTACATTCCGTATCTTCTAGTTTCAGAACTGTTATTGTTCCGGAATAATCTCCAACGAATACCGTTTTAGCTGACTCATCAAATCTACTCAAGGTCAAGGATAACAATCAATAGACACACCTCTACAGCTAGATAGACACGCCTCTACAGTTGAATAGACACGCCTCTACAGTTTAACAAAGTTTCTTGTAGAAATGCAAAACTTGTTTTACGACTCAACATAGTAAATAGTTTAAACCATATCGGAATAAATAAAAAATAGTTTCTTTGATGAAACATAACTAAATCTTGAGATTCCATCAGTTAATAAAGCTCTGTTGGAATGACACACTGCATATATATAGAAAAAACGTAAAGGGTTCAAACTGTAAACATAACCCCGAGCAACATACAGTCCTGTGCAGAACTGGGCATAGTAGTTTGCAATATAAAATAAAATTGTAGTTGCTAAAAGCAGTAGAAATTTAAGCTTGCAAATTCACTCCAGTTTTCATTTCAAGTGACCATTTTCTACTGAAGTACGTATATTTGGCAATGAAGTGTTTTATGGCAATCTCTCTGAAAATATTCAAGCTCTAATAAATAAACAGATGACTAACTTACTACTAGTAAACAGAACAAGCTTGAACTATATTTAAATATAGTAATATAATGGTTCACCCCCTATACATCCGTACATTAGTAGCTATACCCTAGTATGATACCCCTTGTATCCCAGCGATATAAGTATAGTGTAAACAACGCTGACAACAGCAACTAGTTTGACTCAGATATTGAGTAAGATTAGAACAGTAACCTGCTGAGTTTCAAAGACTAAATACTTAGTAAAGGATACGCTAGACAGAGACACTGTGCGTCAAGTTTGTAGGCCCCTAGCCGACGCCCGCTCTCTGAACAGTGCCACTGTAGATACTTGTCTATTGATGTGCTCAGTACCCATTCACACGTCAGACTGAATTCAGTGGCTGTCACGCGGTCTGAGTGAGCTGAAAATATTAAGAGAAGACAACTTTTTAAATAATATGCAAATGTTCATATCAGTTAGCGATCACTCATAAACTCACAAGGATAAAATCAGAGAAAGACAAGATAGGACAGAATCATCTTCAACAGTGACAAATAGACTCAGTCTGAACGAATTTCAAGCTTTCTTAAACAAAAATTGATTAAGCTAGTGATGCTTGACTCAGTGTATAATTTCTAACAAGCAATAATGCAACAAACATTTAGCTTTATATTGATTTCTTAATATGTTACATGCCTTGCACTGTAATTTGTCTTGTGCTCTAACAACAAACAAATTGCCATAAGGGCAATATAAAAAGTGCCGATCATATTTTAGTGAATATTAACTTATATATGACGACAACTGACCTATATTTGACAACAACTGACCTATATTTGAAAACAACTGACCTATATTTGACAACTGACCTATACTTGATAACAACTGACCTATATTTGACAACTGACCTATATTTGATAACAACTGGCATAAATTTGACAACAACTGACCTATATTTGACAACAACTGACCTATATTTGATAACAACTGACCTATATTTGACAACAACTGACCTATATTTGACAACAACTGACCTATATTTGGTAACAACTGACCTATATAAGTTTTTCTGTGTTGAGCCTGATTGAAATCTTCTGTCAATTCAAAATCCTGAAATGAAAAGAAACTGCATTATAGTAAGAATATTTGTTATGAAAGTACCTTGAAATATACAGCCAAATGTGCTGTGTTTAATTTTGTGAATGAGAAATTATATACAATTAAATCACATAACACACACTGGTTAATTATCTATAAAATCTTTCCAGGTGGTGAAAACGTCACTGCTAGCATATAGCAAGAAAATGCAAAGAGATTAAGTATATTGAGATTAATTGATTTTGTCAGATTGAAGCAACAAATGCCGTCTATTAATTCTCCTCACAACAAAACCACCCAATATTACAATATAAAACATTTAATTTGCATAATTCATTTTTATTTCTCCATCTTATAGTGAAACTTTTAACTCATAAAATCACTGGAAATAAACAGGGCAGAGAGCATTGTGCACTGAATACAACTCACTACAGTAAAGGAGGAAGTGTAAAATCAGTATAATAAGTATAATTAACATAATAATATTCTGCTGTGAGGCAACTAAGTGACACCCTATTCTGTAATATATCTAATATAGTGTAATATATCTAGTAGGTATAGTGTAATATATCTAGTAGGTATAGTGTAATATATCTAGTAGGTATAGTGTAATATATCTAATATAGTGTGATATATCTAATATAGTGTAAAATATCTGGTATAGTGTAATATATCTAATATAGTGTAATATATCTAGTACAGTGTGATATATCTAATATAGTGTGATATATCTAGTAGGTATAGTGTAATATATCTAGTAGGTATAGTGTAATATATCTAGTAGGTATAGTGTAATATATCTAATATAGTGTAATATATCTAATATAGTGTAATATATCTAGTACAGTGTGATATATCTAATATAGTGTGATATATCTAGTAGGTATAGTGTAATATACCTAATATAGTGTGATATATCGAGCGTAGTGTAGCTACTTTATGTCAACAAGAATAAAGTAGCACTACTAGGCATATTGCACCGACCCAACTTTACAAGAAAATTCAAACACTTATATCTAATGATAGACTTTAGATCTACTTGTGTGACTTAGACTGCTGCAATATCTAGAGTTATACAGCCTTTGTGCTCTAGTAATTCACAAAATTAACACAGTTTACAATAAATTTATAGTTTCAGCCTAATGACAAAGGATTCTCTCCTTTATATATAATAGCTTACAGCCACTACTGCTACCCCATCTGCTACTACTACTACTATATTGTTTTGACTTGTAAAAATTAACAAAATTGCTGAGTTTCTTTCAGTTGAATTTATATTGTCAAAACATTGGATGAAGGCCAGTATCATCAACTTATACTTCAATTATGAAATACTTCACGGAGGCTAGACATTGATCAGTAATATTAGTTGCTCTCCTTCATATTATAAACAACTGCTATAAATGATAATGTAGATTGCCATCTATTATTAACTAAATTGAGAGAGCTAGTTGGTGTGGACGACCTATTTCTGATTATAAATCATATTACACAATACCTTTACCTCACTTTTACTTGCAAACCATTTCCTTCTATACTCATGCGGATTTTAGAACTATAGCCTATGCAATAAGCGTAATCATTTAAAAAAATTCAGTTATACTTCGGTTTTACAAATTTTGAGATAATGTGTTTTTATAGAAGGGTCCCCAAAACTATGCTTCATCCAATGAGCATTTAGTTTAGACAAAAGAGATTAGTGAGTACAGAAATACAGCTTTTCATCACTTTATAGATATTTAGTAACTGTGTAAGAAAAGATAACAAAGTGCCAATAGCTGGGTACTACCAGTAAAATATTCTGTAACATCTTCACCAGCTTCTGAGTCAGAGATGAGTCACATCCTACTCTATGTCAGCATAAGACTGACTTAGTCTATACATAACAATCATTATCTTTGTGAATATTCTTACCATTATTTTCCCATCTGATAAGCCGACAAACACTCGTCTTGTCATAGCACTATAGTGTAGACTGGAGCCATCCGCTGTTCAATAAATTAATTATATATCAATATAAAAGCATTACATAAAAACAAAATCATTCTAAAAATCTACTAAAACACAATAATGCAAACGAAATAATTTTTAAACACAACTATAACTCATTGAACAAGATTTTATGTTATCAATAAACTAATACTGTAAAAATCAAAATTACAATTTTCCTTTAACAATTAGTTTTCATTTTCAGCATCAATTATCCAAATAAAGATCTAAGTCCATGTTCTCACTTGAACCAGGAACTAAATTTGATCAAATTATACGAAAACAAGATGATCCTGAGTTGTATTTCAGAGTAACTTATCACCACTACAGTTTCACAGTAAGATAATGAAAATCTTAGCAGGGATTATATGCCATAACAGTGTTTATTACAGAAGTTAAAATCAAACTGGTAATGAGATACGTGCAACTGTTTATAGTTTAGACATCAGCACAAGGTAAAGAATCAGTACAATGTAAGAAAGTCAGCGTAAAGTGAACAAGTCATCATGAGGCGAGCTAATTTGAGTTACATATTTTACATAAATTTCCAACTACTTAGTCAGTCAGCAAATAAATCAGAGCACAGGTGTTTGCGTCCATATTGAATCACTTACCAGGTAACTGGTGGCAGACACTGGGCCAATACTGACCGGAATCTCTTTTCAACCAAACTCGTAAAGTTCTACAGTGGAAGGAGAGAGATCTATTAACTTAGTTTTAGATCAGATACCAACAACACACTAATTAGGTATATATGTAGTTTAATTACAGCATAGTGATAGAACTCCATAAACTTAGCTTTAAATCGGATACTGGCAATATAGTGTATGAAATAAGGCATATAGTTAAATTTATTATGTAAAATAATTCAGTTCTTGTGATTAGATAATACAATACGTAATGCACCATCAGCATTGCCAAACAAGCGGTTGAAGTAGTCTATGGTTAGTAGTATTATATCTAAATAGTTGCCAAAACATATCTATCTAATTACTAACTAAATTATGCTGGCTGCATATCATTCTTGTAACAGGAAACAATGGCTCTTATTCCTATCTATGTTACATTTTTTTATACTGTTGGTAAATATCTATGCTGCAACTCAATAGTTTGGTATCATCATACTGGATTAAAAAAATATCGCAGTAACATTAATAAACTGCTCAGCTTGCTGATAGTGACAAAAGTAAAACAAAGTTTTAGTAATTAATATTCGTATTTAAAAAGATTATAATATTTATCATAACAATTATAAAGTGATTATCATAAACACAAAGACTAGTAAGTATTATGGTAATTATGAATATCAATATAACTATAAATTTCACTGTGGCCATCAGACTTAGCGTAATCTCATACTGTCATTCTGAAAATGATCCATGATTGTAATGTTGTTAGTCACAATCTGAATCACAGTACTAATGGTAATATCAGTCATTACTCACTAGAATTAATGATAATCACAATGACCAAGTTATACAAATAATTTATTCACAATACTATTACTATGAATAATAAATATATTGAAAAATAAATGCCAATGTGGTAATTAGTTATGACTCATAATGGCTGCTTGATAGTTGTAATTGATAATCATTATTATGGTAAATCTCTTCTTATTATTATTATTATGGCCATCATTATGAAAATCATTATCATAGTGATAGTGCATACTAGTACTGGCACTGTAGGATAAAAATGCAAGTGTATAGACTATAGAAAGATAGTTATAGTAGTAGCCTACTACTACTAGTACTAATACTAATAGTAACAATAACATATTGATATCACAATAATTATAATTATTATTATTAATATTTCCAGTGATGCTAATACTAATAGTAATAGTAATAGTAATACTAATACTAATAGTAATAGTAATAGTAATAATGTTAGATTGAGTAAATGACTAAATTAGTATTAGTATTACGACTACAACTAATACTATAAGTATAAGTATATTACTCATTACTGTATACATATTACTATAAGTATAACTTAACTATCAACTATTACTATGAGTATGAGTATGTCTATTACTTTTAGTAATACTAACACACCTACTCCTAGATCTAATCTTACTATTACTATTAGTATTACTAATAGTAATAGTAATAGTAATACTAATAGTAATACTAATAGTAATACTAATAGACTAATACTAATAGTAATACTATAGTAATAGACTAATAGTATTAGCATTACATTTACTATTACTGTAAGTGTAATACTAATACTAACTCTAAGTCTAATAGTAATAGTAATAGTAATAGTAATAGTAATAATACTAATTATAATACTAAATCTAATACTAATAGTAATACTTATAGTTATACTATACCTATAGTAATAGAATTAGAATGACGAGAAAATATTTTTACACCACCATTACCTATCGTTACTTGTACTTATGACTCCATCTTCTCCAGGTATTAAAGCTGCACCATTTACATTGGCATCATGGCCTTCTAATTTATTTACTAATTCTGGTTTTCTATGAATATTTTTGTGAAAATTTGTGTGGACTTCCCCAGCATTCGCCATGATGTTATCATGTGACTTTACCTCATCTTCTAATATAGTATGCGATATACCGAGACTAGCAATAAGGAGTTGTTTCTTTAATAATACAGGAGAAAACAACTATGGTGTAAAACTATTATTCAAAAATGGAGATTATAATATTATTATAGGCATGGCTTCATGCAATGAAGTGGAAAAGTTAATATTTCTAGTTCAGTGGCTTCATGGGACAATATTTGTGCAAATGCTTCAAGTTCTTGAGAAATAAATTCATCTAATTTATATCAAAATCTTGATACATTATAGGCAGTAATTGTGACTATAGCAGTTACATTAGTAGAGAATAGTTTGCAGAAAAATACTATATATGCTGGTGATAAACTAGTGAACAGACTGATAATTGCAAATCCATATAATTATATACAATCTCAACACCAATTTAGCTACAGAATTGCAGTGAACACATAAAATTATAGAGGTTGCAATAAAAAATCTAGAATAAAGTTATGTTTATATATTAGAATCTATACTCTATCTGTTAAAATTAAAGTCAAGCTACCTACCTCAGCTATAATATTTTATTACCTACCCTATAAGAATAAATTTTATTTCTTCCCATGCACATGCACTTTCTGCTTATTATAGTATACAGATGAAATATTCATACACCAAGCAGATGTTAACATTGCTAGATGTGTTTGTTATTATTTTTTTATAGACCTATATATAATTGCATATAATTACGGGAAGCAACTTATGTTACAAAAAGTTATGTTTGCACACATGGTTACTTTGTGCAGCAGACAGATAGCAAGTACGTTATACTACTGAATTAAAAAATTTATATGATTGTATTACCTATGAAATATAGAGTATATGATATCTATCATTAAAATGCTTAATACTTCAACGTGCTGTAGGTTGTCTTTCTTTACTAAAAAGCTTCTTCTCATTTCACATATTGGTATATGGTGCTCTCTTGAAACTGATTTTTTCCTGTTGAATTAGTAAATGTTGAAGTGACATTTCGATTTAAAGCCTTCATATAATACAATGAAACTTTTAGTTTGAACATCAATAAATTTTACAGAAAGTTATGGTTGCTAAGATTGTTTTAAATCCAAGGAACAATTTATTTTTATTTTTTTTCCAATGTCTTTTGCTAAGAATATTAAATCAATTGTATTTTAGATGTTGATAAAATTTGGCAAGACATCATAGTCTGGTCAGAGTATACAAGTAGAGTGCCATAATTTGCATGTGACTTTTAATATACAATTAGGTATTCAGAATACCAAAAGCAAATGACATTACATCCTGCCATATAACCTCAAGAAAAAAAATGTTGTTTTATTATACGTCTATGTGAGACAGAATACCAAGAAGAGAAACATTATAGATATTTATTGAACAAATTGGCATGACAGCACAGCATAGATATAATCTTTTCATTTTTAATTTTTTATAAAGTTGTATAATATAATGGTTGTCGAGTAAGGGTTAATATACGGCACACAGGATAAATGTCTTACAGCTTTCAGGAAAATAATAGAACGCCAGGTCCGTTACTATTGAAAAGAGAAATAAGCAACTGCCTAGCTACTTAACTTACATCTAGATTCAACAGCCCCTAACTACAGTAGCTCCAACTAACTAAGACTAGAAATGAATATAGTGTAATGCTGTGGCACAGCATACCACAATGAAGGTGACTTGTACAGTTTTACTCAAGATAACTAAATTATGCTACCAAAAATGTAGCATTTTACCTAAAAGGTGATTCTTCATTTACTTAAAATGTTAATTTAAACAATTACTAATAATACATAAAATTGCCTATCCCAAAAAAGACTCAATACTGAAATATGATGAATTGAGAATGTGTTAAAACATTGGAATACTTCATCATTCTCAATACAAGGAATTTTACTATAGATCAATAGAATTACTGTTAAGCATAAACGACAGAGGTTATACTAGAATACATGTTTACAAGGACAACTACCAACTGCAGTTTGAAGGTTGCAGCGAAAATGTATCAAGTCAAGAAGGCTGAGAGGCATCAGCCAATCATGTTTTAGCTTAGAATTCTAGCAATACATGATGAGCTAACGGTTACTAATTGGTACAAGTTTAGCTTAGCGGAATTTTTTATAGATATCAGTTTTTCTATAAATGCCAGATCCATTTTAAGTTGATACAATAAAACTCAATTAAAATCACACATAAAATGTATGAGAATAAGTACAACTATGGCAAATATGCCTAAATAGTGAGAGTGGTTTTGAGAAGAGCGGTGGTCCCGGTATCTGCCCAAGTTCCGTAAAACTCGAGGTGGACGGAGTTTTAGTCTATTTCTTTTTCTTGGAGTTAAGAAATGCAGTATACTCATTATACGACACTTCCAACTTTTCACTCTGGTACCTTAAGAGCTGAAACAGAGAGTTGGGTGAGAGCTACTGGGCCATACAAAAGAGCATAATTTACAGAGTTGAAAGAAGATGTGTTTATTGTACAGACGATATATCTGTCTACAGTTCCATCTCTGCACAACATTAAAGTAAGGATTTAAAACTAGCATGGTTTGGCTTCTTAGTTTTCATTCGGCCATGACTAATATCAAAGCCAATTTACTAAAAATACTCATACTGAACACACACTGTAGATATGCTAACCAATGTACAGGTACTAGAGATTCTATGACCAACTTTAAACTGACATTGTGATCAGCACTTGAAATGAGTGACTGCACTGCTACTTGATTGACACCTAACAATCAGATGCTTGGCAGGTGATTGAGAATTTAAGTGATTCACTTCATAATGGTAAACTTCTAATATCAACTTGGACAGAGACGGTCGACTTATGTGTAATAACACTGTAGAATAAACTGCTTTTCCATCTATTCCATAGCATTCCCAGGGTTGGACAGTTGATATCACCTTTACCTAATCATTTTTGCAACCAATGGAGGAAGTTGTATTGTCATGTGACAAAAGGTTACGTTACCTTGATGGAGGAACGGAACTGTGGAGAAATGTGTTCTTTATAACCTCCTTTACGGAGCAGGCTATCTATAGTCTGAACTTTATTCCAACCTGAGCCATAAAATAAAAAAATACTAGTATTTGCGGCAAGCATTGCATACTGTCTATTTGAAAGTGCTGATAGACAATAACCACAACAGTACACAGAACAGAAAAACTACCAGCTAAAAGACAAATACTCTATCACCAGGAAACACCTTCCTGTTCTATAACAACCCTTTTACAGAATCACACAGCTACACTTAGAGTGCATAGAGACCAGCTGCTTAAGTGTATACTTCAGTTATTATTGTATTGAAATTAAATGGGAATAAACCTCCTGCACTTTATATCAATGCTAGCAAAGCAAGTGTAAGTTGGGGGCAAAATTTTATTGATTTTCATGATATGAAAAAATATCTTGACACACATTAATTAAATCCTGTAAGTCACGTTACAAAATAGAACAAGGCAACACTATAAGCAGGTAATCAATAAGGAATGCACAACTTACCTTGTTCTATACACACCTCAGGCAGGTATGTGGCAGTTCTATGATGACCTTTCTCATTAACAAACTCAATCCTCACACCGTGTGTCCCAACCTGTCAATATCATATGCATTTAAATATGTTTCACTGCATGCAAATGAGCTTGTTGTTGCAATACATATAAATAATGTATTTAACACATGTCAATACTACAAACCAGTTTACTGTCATATCAACTAACTTTTTGACTACGAAAAAACTCAACTTTCAAAACAATAAACATAAAAGTCGCTTTATTGTACACTTGCAGCAAGACATTGGTTATACTATCAAAATACAGGTAAAGTCTAGAAAACGGAGAGCATACATCCCAGTCCAGGTAGTCGTTAGCTTCTTCAAAGTTTAGCAGAAGAGATACGCTGGCAGTCAGCTTATGAACCTCTTCCACTTGAATCGGTTCAAATCTGGAGTCTTTAGTGGCACTACAATATGGCATGTGATGACAGGCGATGACAGGTGGTTGCAATTTACACAGTCTTTGTTACACCATCATATAAATATCTGTTGTATTATCTCTCCAACTTGATTCACATAATATTCTCAAATGTTTTAGACCCAATGCTTAAAAATTAGACAAATCAAGTTCAATGTTTTCTGAAACCTAACATCGTTTGCATCATGAGTTTGATCATTACTGAATATAATCATCCTAATGTTTCTAAATATAAAATAATATATTCTACAAATCAAATGAACAAAAATTGTTGAAACATTCAAAAACATTTAAACTCACATAATTTTTCAAAAAACACATTGACTCCTCTTTGGTATTAATTTTCATGATGCGCATATATTACTCAGTAAGAAAGATCTAATAAAAGTGCTAAACACAAGATTCTAACATCGTATAAGTTCATAAGAATAATCACCTTTAGCTTTATGACAGAACGAAAAATACAACAGGGGAGCTTTAATGGCCATCTATACTATCAATGTAGAATAGTACGTACATGAGAACGTGTACTAATATATTTCAGAGTAAAAGTCCCACTTGAATAGTAAACCTATAACCAGACTCTGGTTGCTATGCAAATCCAGTTTAAGTTACTACCATGGTGAAAAATCGCTTGCCACAATTCTCAATGCAATGGCAATCATTATCCTGCTGCCGCTTGAGACAGCACAAGCTTCAGTCTGACAGGTTGGACAATTAATAAGTAAAAGTAATAAGTAGATGTGTGACAGTAATAAATTTACCTGGTAATTGCATATTCTTTGAGACCTTGGTGAATATTTAGTGGAGTGAATGTACCTATGCAACCTCGGAGTCGTCTCTCTTTCCCACTGTGCCATGACACAAATAGTGGGCTACAACGTTATTACATGGTAATATTAACTACACGTAACATATTCTATGAGTGAATAGAGCACATAGAGTACTATAACTTCAAAGTACTCAAAATAGTATATTGGCAAGTAAAGTATCGGCAACTGTAAACTTTGACTAATATATAGCTTTCAAAAGAACCATACCGGCCAACAAGTAACCTAGTTATGGAAAATCTGCGTCACTATATTGGAAACTTAATAACCAAAAGCTTGATATATGTATCAGCTTCTAGGCAGCAAAACAATTAATGTTTGCACATTATCATGAAACTCTAAAAATAATGACTGATGTGAACAAAACAATGGCAAATGTGAACAACGTTCACTGGTAGATTTTTCCTTTCATGATATACTATTGATTTTGAGTTTGACTTCAATAAACTAAAACTAATTGTATAACATTTAATTCAATTTTGGGTAGTCAACAGATATACAATGCAATACAAAAAGCACATACATATAATACAAAAGTACATATAATACACTACAAATACTTACTAACGGCCATCAGCAAAGCTGAGTAGTGAACTAGAAGATGATGCAGCCTCATAGTGCTTATTAAAATAGTTTAACAAAGTTTCAAAACAGTAAAAAGCCATTTCAGGGCAGACTATTTTTGTTGACGGATGATGACTGTTGCCGTTTTGGTGGACAGCAGAATGCCCATTTTCAGAGGGCTTGTCTGTGCTAAGCTTGGGTTTTTTGGCACTGCTGTTTTGAGACATGCTTCTCAGGATACTCTACAGCAAGCCTGCAGTTATAAACAAACTGAATACATAGGGTACAGATAATTATTGGACTACTAACTGTAAACTAAAACTATATGAAGATCGTTGGTTTAATTTGTAACTATGCTTACAGTTAAACAATTACTAAAATGACATTTATCTCAAAAATGTAACATCTACTGGTAGAAATATTACAGTCTATAATACCACAGTAGTAGTACTAGTAGTAATACTAATACACAAACACCATCACTATGATCATGACTATTAATACCACACTGACAGACGCATTCACTATGTGTTTAACAGTAGCCGTATGTCTAACAGTAACAGCAACACTTATAGTTATACTAAAACTATTTTAGTTATTTATACTTAGTCTTATAGTTATACTTACTAGTTACATTTAATGACTTATACTTATAGTTTAAGTAAGTAGTTATACTTATAGTTATAGTAATACTAAGAGTAAGCCTATTAGTATTAGTTAAATTAATAAATATCAATAGTAGGTAATAATAATATTAATACCAATAGTAATCTAAATCTAATAGTGATTGAGTGTCAGTGTGAGTGTTATTGTTACTCACTAGTGACTATAACTATAACTGTATAAGTATAACTAAAAGTAAAACTAATGAACCAGAACTTAGAGTTGAAGTTTAGAATAAAGATTAAGAATAAGATTTACTTCAAAATTAATAATTATAATATTATATAGTAATCGTATAACTGTAAGTTTAATACTAATACTAATATATTAATATTTACTATTAAAAATTGAATTTCAATTTCATTTTCATTTTGCACAAATTCAATTTGTGCAAATTTGAAATTCAAATTGAGTATAACCAGTCACTGACCAGGATGAAGGACTTATTTTAGTAAAACTAAAACTAAACCTCTGTTAAAGTCAACAGTTTAATAGCAAGAGTGTCTCATCGCACTTAGGTTTGATTTAGATGAAAATATTGATTTAAAAAAACACACACAATCATTGAAGTTGAACAGTGACAATTCCAATGACCATTACAACAGAAGGCAATTACTATTATTAACAACACAGTACAAGCTTCAATCTTGTCAGAGTTACTGAAGCGAAGTAGTGTTGTGGAAAAGATAACTCTTTTTACGTTTATGTGATCTTAGAGCTGGCTGGGCTTCGTTTTCTCATAAAAACATTTTTTTTGATAATAACCATTACAATTGAAAAAATAATTTATTTAAAAGAATCATATAGTGACATAAAATAAATATTTTCAAAAAATATTATATTTTGTCTGGTCGCCACTGCAGTTTTAAGAGTAGTCACGTGGGTGAGTGTTTCCGAAATATCGTGATAGTTTGAGCGTTTGGAGTAAAAATGGATTTAGTTTGTTTGGTTTTTGGATTCTAGCTGTTACTCTGCTATTGCCATGCAGTGATGCATACGTCAGACACGCCTTAAAATAGTTTGGCAGCTTTTTAAACAATATTTTAATATGGATTTAGAAGCTATCTGTGCTGGATGGTTAATTAAATCTCCATCTTCAAAATATGTCACCCTATTTTCACGGGGCAAGATCAGCATTAGAGTTCCATTGAAAAGTGTAAGTGCTAAAAGTGAAATAGTTTACGCCCAGAACTTATAAGCATATTTTTCAGTCAACAAGATATTTATTCCTGGTGATCATCAGCTTAGGCTACTCATATTAATAGTTATGTTGTATGTTTTGTTGAAACTCAAAGTCAAAGTGAAAGTGTAACCTTCAAGTTGAAGTTAAAATTTACAATTCAATTACATTTTGATTTAGTGATTTACTTTTTAATGTTACTATTAATATGTTCTGGTATATTAGACTTACTCTTAGTTACTAACAAAAAACTAATAATTGAGTTTTGTTTTCTACGTACAAATATTGTGGCTGTTGGTGCCATTTTCACTCTTACTCTTAGTGACGGTAACTTAGTCTATTAGTATTAGTATTAGTATTAATATTATGATTATCATAATGATAATTTATAATTATTATGAAATAAATATTAAAACAGGATAGTAAATATTTTTTATTTGTTCTCCTCTATTGTTTAACTTGAAGTTAAGAATTAACCATAATCACAATGATTCAATAAATTTCAATATGTCAATTTGACTTAGAGTTAGAATTTAAATATAATTATGATGGTCACCATAATCATAATTATATTAATAGTTAGAGTCAGCCTATTACTATTAGTATTTGTATTGTTACAAGTTAAATTAGAATTAATTTCAAATGGATATTCATTCTGATTTACATTAACTGATGAGTAGGCAATACAAATCTTAACAATAATAGCAATTCTTATGAATATAAAAATATATTTTGCTCATGTAATTTCAATGATGGTATAACATTTTTAGCAAAATAATAAGTAGCATGTTGATTGCATATATAAGAAAATTCTTGAATAATATGCTAGACAAAACTTCCATTAGATTTCCTTGTCATTAATCTGGTGGAATTTGTTTGCTTTTGTGGTGAAGACAGGTGGGATGTTTCTGTTTTGAAGGGTCTTGCGATGTTTGTTATTTTTCACCTCATTTTTGAAAATTTTGTCTACTCTGACTGGCAGCAAATGATATATTTGCTGCAAAAGTTGTTGGCTTATGATTAGCCTAGAAATATGCAACCTATAAATAATTCGAAAATAAGTTAAATGAAGTATAATTTAAGTTTCAGATGAACCTAATGTAAGGTCTTGTATTATATCAAAGTAGCTACATTTGTACTTGAAATAGATAAAGTTCAAATAGTATTATTGCACACAATTTTTTTTAAATAGTTGGGGCAGAATAATTTATTTGAGGTTTTGAGAGTTCTTTTCACTGATCCCCTTGAATATCAAAGTCTAAAGTTGGGTTAGTGTGATGCGTTTTTTTTATTGATTTTTGGATGAAGACTTCTGGCTTTTATCTAAGTTAGATTTCGTATAATGAATGAAGATTAGCAAGTTATAAGTCGAAATATGTTAGAACAGCAGGAGGTTGAAAACAGCTAGTCAGCAGCTAGTATGATGCTTTTAAATAAGTGGCTGATTATAATATAGGAAATTTAGAAACTTACATCACAAGGATAACTAGGGGAACAATGTCCCACAGAGAATTGCTGTTCTTTGTCTTATGAGGCATGAAAGTATTATATAAGGTAAAACTTGTTGCAGATAGGGTAGCAACTCATTAGCATTTCTCAAGTAGGAATATTACGTAGCTTGTCTTCCATATTACCTATACTGCATAGAATAAGTAGACACAGCTTATTTCTTGTCTACCAGCCATCAACTGTATCCACTAGTAAATCATTTAGTGACTGTAGAATTCTAGGTTTTGTTTTGTTTTTGTAAATTCTACAGTAAACATGTCCATTTCTATTACTTGAAAAAATTTTCTCAGTTAAAGCTTTATTTTAGTCAGTATAAACAGTATCTTGTAGACATGTAACTATCAGCTATTTTCATGAGTTAAACTAAGTATCAAATATGTAAAAGTATTGTGTTTATTAAATCAACTATGTAACATAGATAAATATATAGACATAGAACTGGTGACGTTATAAGCTGCACACAATTGTCCACAAGTATTTTTTATTTAAAAATATATATTGTAATTCAAAAAATAGTATATAAAAATGTCTATTTTATAGGACGACCTTCATTAGCTGGGCTATTACTCTGCTAAACTAACAGAAAAACTAAATACTGCCCTAGAGCTTGATCAGTCTGGGCATGACCTTCCATACTAAAAGAATGTTATTATTAGATTGTGTCCTTAAATACCTGTCAACCAAGATTTATTCACCCATGCTGTCATGTGTTTTTAACCAATCTAATATGAAAAATAACTAGGGGGATTTGCCTTAGTCCACCATATGCATCAAATATAGTATCGTAGTCATTATAAATTGCTCCACAGCCTATGAGCACAGGCTAAGTTTCTTGTTGTGAACTGAATTTGGAGTATTCTGGTTTAGAGTCTAAATAGCTTGTAGAGTAACTCTGCGTGTATGTTCAGATGTGATATGCAGTTATAGTTCTAAGCTGTCCAGCTGGTTATAAATCTGATGAGGTCATATATCTACTGCCTTATGCTTCCCTCTTCTGCTTCCCTCTGCTGTCATCTTATTTCAGCACCCCCCCCCCCCCCCCCCCTTTCTGATCAACATAGATAGCTGATATTAAACATAATATTGTTTCTCTCAAGTATACACTTTAAGAATCAACTCGATGTTTAAAATGCCTGATAGTGTGTGTTCCTATATCACCTGTCTGCTTCCTTTTGGAGAGTACAAGTTATTACATGAACAAGTTTTCTAACAATGGCCACTGCATGGTTGAAATGTGCATATTTACTAAAGCTTAATGTTTAAAACACACATCTGTCATGTTATCACAGAGATGATCAATCACCAGGCTCAGGGTGGTAGTGGATGTTCTGTTTGACTTCCTAGAAGCCACAACAGTGGCAACCAGGCTCTGTAGCTTTGCTTTCAGTGAGGGGGTTTGCAACTCTGTCCTCTACACCCATTTTGTAAGGGGCAGGGGGGCTGCTAACTGTTGCCCCTTTGGTGCAGTGGTCTTTGTTTGCCATAGTCTGCTTGTGAGATACTTAGTTTCAGCTTGTCAATGGGTTGTTGTATCAGTGCCTAAGACCATCAAAGTCTAGGTAATTGTGTCAGGGATTTCCTTACCATCCATCAAATAAACAAGGAGTACCTGGATTGGAGCAACATCTAATGATAAAAGAATCAGCATATTTTAGGTTAATCTGCATTGTGATGGTAACTCTAACAGTTGTAAAGTGACATAATGCAAACAAATTTTTCCTTCTTATTTTCCCAGGTTGTCTTCGTGATCTGTTTATCCCTATTCTTGGCAACTTCAGTGGCATTATTCTGCATTGTTATAGAGTTTTAATATACTCCAGTAAAGATTATGGAGCTCTCTTATGTAACACTGTGTATGTATGTGGTTGGTAGTTTCACCTCGCTATAGCAATACCGTTACAAAGTTGATCTCTGTAGATGTGTTAACTTGATAACGTTTCCACTTTTGTTGGTATATTTTTGGTTTATAAATTTTGATTTTCCATATATCTCAATTATATAGAAGCAGAATCATAGCTTCAGTACCAGAAGAGTAGCCTGCTGTTCCACAGGCAGTGGTGGCTATTGGTTAATACTTGAACTTTTACTATATAATATAAAAATTCTCTTTGATTTGGTAAGGTTTTTATTAAGGACAGTCAGGCTGAGTTGGTTCTTGAAAAAATCTGAACTTTAGTTACTATTCATACTCACTACTGCTTCATGGCTGACGTCCTTGGCCTTCTCAGAATGTTGATAGAGTTAGTATTGCAGGTTACGTTACCCACAGCTTGTTGGTTGATAGAGATTCCGTTACTTTGTAATTCCACATCTTTTTATGAAGAAAATGCTGAATTATATCATCTGCAAAACATTAAAATATTTTGAATTCTTGTTGCTTAAAAAGATGATGCAAGCCGTTTCTTCTACATACTTTGTCATTCTACTCAGTATATAGCCTGTACTATGTGTTAAGTGCTGCCTTCTACTCAGACTATATACTATGTATGTGTGTTAAGTGCTGTCTTCTACTCAGTCTATATACTATGTATGTGTGTTAAGTTCTGTCTTCTACTCAGCCTATAATATACTTCTATCTTTCTGATAATATATTCAGCATTCCTTGTTGAGCAGATACATCAGCCTTGTTTCTGTCTTATCATAATCTACTTTGCAAATTGTGGTTACTGAAAGGTTTGATGGATTAAAACACATCTGTTAAGTTGTAGCACCAGATATTCCTCCAAGTACAATTTCATTCATCACGTTACATATTAATACAAGTTCAGTTGCAAATTTGACAGCTATTACAATTTGTCTTATAATGTATGCTTTGTAAAAGGTTTGTATTAAGCTCTGCTGCTGCTTATTTCTGGACTGCATACGGTGTAGTGTATGTTACTGCAGCTAGTGGTGGGCCAGCTGTAGCTGATATGAAGCTCCGTGCAGATATCTAACATACTTGTGTATATTGTCTTACATGCTTTTATGTTTTCTTAAATGTAATAGATTGTAGGTCAAAGTTAATTTGGCAAAGTGGATGAAGCAAAAGTATACAGTGTGTAAGGGATAAAGTTTTATAGCATGAGTATTCAATACATTTAGTAGTAGTTCCATGAAGTCTAGCTGGGTTTGTTGTTTAGCCGTAGCATAGCACCCTGCATTGTGAAGTCTACTCTTGGAGTTATTCTCCCTTCTTGTGTGTATTCACCACCAAGTATTTCTAAACTAGGGTGCTGTTATGATAGAGCAAGTATGCACCATCACTGTTGTTTTATACAGTTTCTAATCCAATACGGTGAATACTGGATACGGTTTTAGGTTAAAAGCCTTTAGCTATATGGATTGCATAATCTACCCCATATTTTCTATATTTTTTCAGGAATATATATTTAAATAAGATTGTTATTTTTTTATGGAGTCAATAATATTTATATTATGTCTTAAGGAGTGTTGCTACAAATTTGCAGAAAATAATTTGCTAATAAGTTGTACTTTTCATTCAGCGTGTGACTGCATTTTGACGACAGGAAATGACATTGACATCTTGATGTTGCATGTGCCTGGCCTTTAACCTGCATCACGTATTGACTTTGACATCAGTCTAACTTCCTGTTTGTAGAAATGGCACAGGAGGTATTTTGTTCTACACAAGCCTCAAGGCAGTCTGCCTCACCAATATGCATTTGACTACTTCAAGGGGGAGATGGACATGAGCAACAGGCGCAGGGGTTCTATAAACCTAGAGGAATGTGAGACGATACTATCTAACCTGGACTCCTCCCACTACAATCATCTATTCTCTATAAAAACTAAGGCTAGAGATAAGGTGAAGGTTAATGATTTTCGTTTTTCCGTTGAGGTATTTTCAGTTTGACCCCAAAAGTTACATACTGTAATAGGACTACTAGGCAGTGGTCCTGCTATTTCTAGCTCTGCTCATCTCATCAGTTCTTTCTATCAGAGATAAGCCCTGGATCAAAACTCGGACAGCTCCGTGATATAATTGATTGTCTGTTACTAAGTAGCTCACACCCCCATTCCTCCCATAATTTACTGGGTTTCCATAGTTACTGTGTCAATGTTGGACTTCTCCATTGTTAGAATCTCACTCCAAGTGTTTGTGATTCTGTCATTGATAATTCATCTACTATATGCAAGTTGATTTTTACTTTCCAGTATGTGTATTCCTTTGTTAACCAGGGCAGTTTTACCAGATGTGTGTATCTTTTGTCAAGAGCCTTATTTTAGCAGAATCTGATGAAAGTTTCTTTATATTTGATTTTGCTAATCCTGTCCTTTGGACATAATATTAACGTGTCTGTCCGTAGCTGTGGTGGAGCTTTTACCATCCTTTACCATTTTATTGTTTCTCTATATTCTGCCACATACTCGCCCTTGACACGCTGTCAGTCTCCTCTAAACCACTGATGTGTTTACTCCTAGGACAGGGTGTACTATCTAGCAGCTGACTCAGATGAGGACATGATGAGATGGGTCAACTGTCTGTGTAGCCTCTGTGGCCTTAAGATGGGAACCAGCGAGGTGATAGTCAGCCCCCCTTCCAGCATACTCACGTCTCCACCACCAGCAGGTAAAACTGAGGCTAGAAACTACCGGAAGTCTCAGTCTATCTGATTGATTGCCTGTGAGGACATGTAAACCAGATTTTTTGTGTTTTTCTAGAGTTATGTATCAGTGAATGTTTGGCATGTGTAAACAAATCTTACCATTGTTTCAACCGTATCTACTAGCCATAGTAAAGATAACCGATTATAAATTGCCCAAAGATATTTTACTTGTCGGATATTTAATTTTTGTAAATTCCTCCAGCATTTTTGTATTGCTGTTTTCTGACACTCAGCTTGGTTGAAAACTACAACTTTTGGTTCCCCTATTTTTAAGTGTGAAATAATTTGTGGCTCCCATTTATAGAAGTTGAAAGTTGGTGTTAAAATCATGGCCGAATGTTTGGACTAGTCTCCAGTCTCTTGGAGTTTCAGGAAATTTGCTGTTAAATACTTTATCATGTGTAACCACAAACAGTAGCCATACTTTGATTAGTGGTGCCTGTGTGTTTGTGTAAGCAACTCAAAAGACATACAGTCACTGTGTATCAAAGTGATAACTTGAGACTAAAAGAACTGGTTAGATATAGTGGCAGGAAATGGCAGTGAGGTTCAATGTACAATCAATGTGATACACATCAACTCAATATAAGCCAACTCGATAATTCTGGCACCAGTTCTATGTTAATACATAACCAGTCAATCATGTTCATGTTTCAATCCATTACTTGACTAAGCAATCGCCAAATATTTATATAAAAATTATTGATACTAATAATTTTTGCAGCTTTCTTAGTTCAAAGTTAACTATTGCTTTAGATATCCATGTTATTTATGGTAAGCATAATTTAAGTTAATTTAGTTTTGGCTCCTTTCATAAACCGAGTATAATTTGCATCCAGTTTTAGTTATCCCTCCTGCCACATGCAATGTATATAATACCTCACATATCATGAGAACTACTCACAGCTCGAAAGCTTAACTATTAGTATATTACACAATGTATCATTATTGATTAAAATACTGTCGCATTCAATCATTTATTTACTAATTGAAGAATATTGCGATATATTTATTGATATTTGTACAAGATATAATTTCTTATACTAAAATGTTGTCAACTGTGATATGGCAAAACCAGTTTATCATTTACTCCTTCCATAACTAATCTAACTTGATTTCTGTTATATAATATACTGTTATCTAATTATCTCCCCATTGAACATCTCTATGCTTTGGTACTTAAACTGAGTCACTTTTCTCTCCTCCCTGTGTGATTATTTAGGCACATTATGTTTCCAAAGATATACTCAATAGAGAAATGTGATGTTCGTGTGAAAGTTTACTGGTACATTCCTCAGCCCTGTTAGTGGGCAGTATTGGTCACCTACAGGCATTTAGTAATGTAGTAAATGGTGTTTAATGAGTAAATGGTATTTAGTAATATATAGTAAAATACCCACTACCATTAGGTTTATAAATTCTTTATACATTCTTCTTTTGCTGCTATAGCCTATAGAGCATGGTACATACATATAAGACCGTGCTCTTGAATTAGCTTATTGGTCAGCAAACCTGACTCATGTCTGCTGCTGCCAGGGTAAAGAGTAGCAGCTAATTCAGGGGAAGTTGCATAACGAAGTTGCATTACAATGATCAGTTGATTCATCAGTAGAATTAATTCAAATCTCATTACTATGTGGGCAGCCTGTTAATATGTTGATATATAATTTCATTTATATAATGCAGTATTCCTTTCAATCAGTGTATGCCTTGCTACTACAGTTATTAATTGTACTGCTATAAATTCTCTACTTTAGCTTCTCTGAGTCGTCTACATCAATCAGTACTTGTTTCTAAATATACTATTCATATTCCTGTACTGCTGGAAACATTGGCACAGTGAGCAGTCTGAAACAATGGCAATATAATTTGTTAAAATAATTAATGTTTGTTGTTGATAAAAATAACTGTATTTTCAATTAAATAAAACCATCAATCCTGGCGTGTGAATTGAACAATACTTACATATATCAAAATAATACATTCGGAGTTATCTCCCCGTTTAAGTAACTTCTCATGAATCATACCAACTTATTGTCTAGGTGGCTTGTAATCAGATGCCATATTTATGCTGATTGTTAGATAATAACCACACATTTGCATCTTTTGTAGGCTAGACCTTGTTCTAAGGCTATTATTAGATGCTTATGAGTAACCTACAGCACTAACTCATGTGTTACAATACATAATAAATCACTTAGCTGCAACACTGCATGCTATAAGAATGTTGTTTGTTCAGAAAAGCAGGTTTCACAGCCCATAAAAGTGTTGAGTCAGTCAGGTTGAATGATGTTATTACTGTGAGATGTTAAGCTGGATAAGAGAGGTCTATACTTTCTGCTGGTTGTAAAAACACTCATGTGTAATATGTTCTTTGGGGTGGGGGGGGGGACGATTCAGCTAATAACTAAAAATTCAACTTACTCAAAAAACTGGCGCAAGTTTATAGTCACTATCCCTGTGAGAAACCCCTGATGGGAAGGGTTTTTGTTAAAGCAGGCTAAGGACTTATTTAGATGAGGCACAGGAGCAATTATGACGAGATGCTCTTCCTAGCATCACCTATGGCCTTTGTCAAGGTTCGAACCCATGACTTTGTGATTATCAGGCAGAAGCTCTAACCCCTAGACCACAGCTGCTCCCTTAGCTAATTGCTAAAACTTGATGGTTTAAACTTTAAAACAACTTGTATTTATTTAGCTGTATTGACTCTATAAAACGAAAAATTACTGACTATATTTTGTATTTAGTTTGTTAACAAAACACAAACTCAATCAAGTTTTACTGATTATTTAATATATAGAAGTTCTGTGGCGAAAAAAACTGCACTGTGACGCAATGTAGTGAAGACAACTCCTTATTCTTGTGTATTTTTAGAGAACCACATAGTAGCACCGAATCCCCCGATACGTCAGGATTCTATTCAACTCACTGTTGACCTTCCTGCACAGAAAACCTTGTCCAATCAGAGTCTAGTTAACGAGGATTTATCCAATCAGATATTGGATGAGATTGAGGCTAGGGAGAAGGGGCTCATTGTGGTGGAGGATCGGCGGACAGAGGATAGTGAACATCTGGGCTACACAGAGCTGTCTGAGTGTACCACAGGTGTGTAGCATTGGTTCTTCTGGACATGGTGTTGGAAGGATAGGGTGGCTGTGCTAGTACCCCGCTCTACCCTGTCTCACTCTTTTAAATATTTTACCAATTCCAATATTTTCTGTTTGACTTGCTGCCCACTGCTTGTGTGTCTCTACTCCTCTATATATAGATCATCAGCTGCTGGTTAAGTTTTCTACAACTCTCATTTTATAGCTATGCGGAAAGGAAGGGTGGCCAGGGGAAGGCTAGTCATAATGAAAGTATCAATATAATTTATATATTAAATCAAAAGTCATATTGACAAAAAGTGTATCAATTGTTTATTGTAATGATAATTTACAGGTCAGAATGGAAACGGCGAATTCATTGAGTTGTATGACGTTCCAAAGTCGCAGCGGCTGGCACCCCCTACCAGGGTAAGTTTCTCCACTCCTTTCACTCTTTACTAGGTAGCAGGGCTGACTTGTTACATAATATATTGGCTTCAATTCAGATACAGCTTTAGAGTTGTGTGCTCCACCCAAATATATTTTATATTGCAGTTTGTTCACTATGACTTACAAACAACTTATCTGTTTATGTTGTTATAATATTAGTATATTTTTATGTGGTATTGGTGAATTATAAGTAATATGTTAGATACATGTTTTACCACTTGCCATAGTTGACTTAAATGTTTATTTAAATAATGTTATTTCATCATACTTATTCCACGTTGAATGTATTAATACTGAATATGTTGATACTGAATATGTTGATACTGAATGTGTTGATATTGAATGTGTTGATACTGAATGTGTTGATACTGCATATGTTGATACTGCATATGTTGATACTGAACGTGTTGATACTGAACGTGTTGATACTGAATGTGTTGATACTGAATGTGTTAATATTGAATGTGTTGAGATGCGATGTTGTAGTTAGGAGGACAGTCTCAGTCAGTTCGAAGCAGAGCCAAGCCGTCAACCTCCACCCTAATTTGTAGCAGATCAGCTAACAGCAGTCCCATGATGAGTCGAACTTTACCTTCCAGGTCAGTTGCTTTGGTGCCTCTGTTAAAGTCGAGAGGGGAGTCTCTGTGACCTTCGAGTTTTGTCACAATATCGTCACAGGTTTTGTTGAAGTCCCTTCACGCAAATCTGAAACTAGAAAAGGTTAAAAAATGAAAAAAATGGTAGCAGTTCACTAAGTTCAAGTTTTGGGCACTCCCTCTAATAACCCCCTTTTCCCCCAATCAACTGTATGCCTGCAGCAATATACTGGAGTCTGTCAGATGCTAGATACGTAATTTAAAGTTGTTTTTAAGTTATAGTCGTGCAGTTTGTTAAGAGTATTCTACAGCTTGGCTAGCTCTATTCTTTCTGTCTTGTATATTCACTTGTATCAGTCACATGACTTACCACTCTCTCATAACTTGTAGACACCACAACGAACCCCTGGCACCACCCAGACCTCCTAAACCCGGCCAGTACGCTGAGGAACATTACCAAAACATTTCTAGTAACAGTCCGATATTGCATCGCAGCAACCAACCCAGCCCTGCCCTGTCCAGATTCAATGGTTCTAGGTCTACGAGCGAGAAGTTCATATTCCCTTCATCAAATACTCTGCCACTAAACCATTCGGTTGGCAGCAGTCCTTCTGCTAGTAGGAAGACTAGCGCTGTCAACGGCCGTCTCTCTCCTGCAATAGACACTCTCTATCACAACACTGCTGACTTTACTCACACGGAGACTAGAAGCTGTAGCAGCAGCAGTGTAGACGCCCGGCAGCGACAAATAATTGACCAATTATACGATGTGCCAAGAAGCTGTAATCCTATCACTGTTGCCGTGCCTCCACCGAGTCTGTGCACTGGGAACACTACGCAAACTGTTCACAAATATGTGAATGCCTCTGCTGGCATTGTATCCAATTACGTGAACAACAATCACAAAGATGGCGGGGATTCAGTGCAAACGGAGCACGTGCAATCTCCAAGCGAGCAAATACTAGACCTGGTGAGGCAACCAGTGGACGAGAATCACTATGATTTGAGTCCGACTACTAGAGTGACTGACCGACCGGATAGGCCGTACAAACCTCGCAATCTCTCCGACCAGACTACACTGGACTGTGAGTAGTTTCCTGCCACTGCTTAAATCGTAATTAGATTTCCGGTTATTTTTTCTGTGGTTGGCAAATAATTTTTTTTGGTTTAACTTTATTTTTTTTTAATTTTGCCTCGTTTTCGCTATCAAATAATGTAGAAATTTTGTTTGCCAAGAGGTATTGATGTTATGTTATGATTGTTGGAAAAAGCTTCTATTATAATGCTTTAATAGTTGTTGCTGTGTTTTAGCTTTAGAAGATGACGCATTTCAAGGGTCTCACAGCGTGCTAAAAGTATCCAAGTCTTTCCGTACGCGAGCCTTCACCAAAGATAGCGTCTTCAGGTAACTCGGGTTTCTTGTCGTATGTGAATAGCATCTCTGTAGCCCTTTCTCCACTTTGTGGTTTATTTTGCTCGATGTACGTCCCAGTTACATGTGACATTGCATACAGTCTGATGATTATACCTCCCAATATTTCTAGTGATTCTGAGGACGCCGTACCACCCTGTACACACGAAGATATTAAATTACCATCGAGAATTAATACCAACGATTCCAGTTCCTCCAGTCAGATAGATAGCAGCTCTGATGAGGAAGACATAGATCTGGAGAATAGAAACAAAGTAGAGGTTTGTTAGAGCTCAGTGCATTAGTAGAGCTCAGTGTATTAGTAGACATCAGTGTATTAGTAGAGATCATTGTTGTATTGACAGAGTGAGTATGACGTGCTGCCACCTCCCAAAAACGTTCAGCCCCTGCTGCCGGCGCGGTTACATAACAAGCCTCTAAGCCACACCCACACCATGGACAGCATAAAGCTGGGAGTGAACACATCTCCGTTCAATGTAAAGAGGAGTAGTTCCATGTCTCAGGTGCTTCCCCCACCTCACGGGAGCATGTCTAAGGTGGGTGTTCATACTCCGTCTAAGGTGAGTGTTCATACTCTGTCTAAGGTGGGTGTTCATACTCTGTCTAAGGTGGGTGTTGATACTCTGTCTAAGGTGGGTGTTCATACTCTGTCTAAGGTGGGAGTTCATACTCTGTCTAAGGTGGGTGTTCATACTCTGTCTAAGGTGGGTGTTCATACTATGTCTAAGGTGGGAGTTCATACTCTGTCTAAGGTGGGTGTTCATACTCCCTCTAAGGTGGGTGTTCATACTATGTCTAAGGTGGGTGTTCATACTCCGTCTAAGGTGGGTGTTCATACTCTGTCTAAGGTGGGAGTTCATACTCTGTCTAAGGTGGGTGTTCATACTCTGTCTACGGTGGGTGTTCATACTCTGTCTAAGGTGGGTGTTCATACTCGGTTAGCTGTGATCACTTCAATACATACAGAGCAAGCTTTTTCATAGTTCTATTTCAACACTTAAGTGGTATCTCAGCCGCATTTCTGTTGTTAAAATGCCGGTAGTGTTTCCAGTGGTTCAAACTGATGGTGATTTGTTTCCTGTGAAATCAGAGCCTAGCTAGTCGTGATACTGTAACACTATCAGTAGATTAGTACCACTTCAACATTGTCTATCATGTGCTGGCATCTGGCAAAGGCTTGAATTATAAATAATACGCGTCTGTCTCCTTCAGCTTTCTCATTTGGTATAGCCTTTAGTCCTTCACAGGTATATCTTAGCAGGTTATTAGCGTGTATTATATGTATGGTTTGTGCGTATATATAAGGTGTGTACATGTGGTTTGTCTCTGCAGCTGTCAAGTATGGGCGGAGCTAGTCCAAACTTGGCTCTGAGACACCAGAAGCAGCTGAGATCTGAGAGGAGTTCGTCTGTCTGTGCCAACGACTGGAGGAACAAAACAGCCGACATCAACAGCACTGGCTTGTCACAGGTAAGTGATACGTACATTGTACTTACTATATGCTAGTCTATTTAGGATACACTTACAGTGTACTAATGTACTTACCATGTACTCATGGTGTAGTACATTGTACTTGGAACTTACTTGTAATGTAATAACTCTCTACTTACTGTATACTAATATACTTTCAGCGTACTTACAATGTACTTAGAAATTACCTGCAGTATACATGCACATTGTGCTTACCTGCGCCATTCATCTGTTTAGTTTTATCAGCCTAGAACAAATGTATAAGTTCAGTTTCTTAGTTTACTTCTATTACCATGTTAACATCCTTTTTATTGAATACGTTTTTGTGTGGAAAGACAACTCTTGCATTTAGTTAGCCATTCTCGTGTTACATCATCTGGCAACTTCATCAAAGGATATTCATTGTCTCCAGCTAAATCAGTTCTCAGAATGGAAACTAATAACTGATATTCAAAGGCACAAGTAGGAGCAGCCGGTGATACTGTTTTCACCACTTGACCTTGACTGTAGTCATGACAACAACTTCCTGTAACAGTATTGATTGTTGCCGGGAAGGCTGTTTTCACATGTTACTATATCTTCTGTTTGTATGTAGATAATGCCAGTACACAGGCCGGTAACACCAGTAGCTGGTGACATTCAATACATAGAGTTAGAGCAAAATCAGGAACGAGCAGAACCGAGCCCCAAGCCCTCTCGATCTTCTCTCTCGAGCTCGGTAATATCTCAGGCTTGTTTTGTTACCTGTATAAATAGATTCAGCTTTTCAGTCTGTTGCCTCTTTATAATCCAGGAATTCCCTCATTTTTGTGTTATTAATTAAGTTTCTAATTTATTTCATTTGTGTACGCTGTACTGCTTGTAGAATTTCACCGCCAACAGTAACTTCCTGGAGTACACAGATATCGACATTCTCAAAACTCAAGCTCTCACCGAAACTCGTCGGGAGCGAGATCTTAACCTTCGAAAGAAAAGTGAAAACCAAGAGTCATGACGGGCCCCTCTCATTGTCTTTTCGAACTGATCTGCTTTTTCGAAGCTATCAGAGGTCGTCTCTCATCTTAAGGAGATGTTTGTAGCTTAAGGCCGTGTCTGCGGTGTGGCTTTTAGATGGGGCAAGGAGTTATCCTCTATCCCAGAGGGAACACAACTCCTCAGCATAAAGTTGAACTGAGGTGTTAATTAGTATCTGAATCTCTGTGAGCGATCAACCAATGAAATGCGATTATTAGTGACTTTACAACTCAGGAAAGACATTGCTGATGCTGGGTTCTATTACAGTCAGGGAATGCCAATAAGTTCTACATGTTTCGGGGAATATAGAAGGTCTTGTCCTTTTTTTATATCATTTCATTGTATGTGAAATAGTATCTAATGTATTCCTATAACGTATTTAAGTATATTATATATAGCTATAACCACGTCGTCGCCAACAATGTATAGACTATCCTGGTTTACCCTTACAATGACATTTATTACCCCAGTAATGGTGCTGTATTGCTGTATATAATGGTGTATTATTAGCCTATTCTTAAAATCCATTGCTTAGCTCACTTTCATTTGCATTTTTTCAGGAAGCATTTTGATTCTTTTATTCTTTTGTGTGGCATAGTTTTTTGGTCTTGTAAGTTTATTATAAAATGTGATAGGCTTTTGTTTACAAAGTATGCCTACTGTATTATATTCTAGCATGTTGTACTGTATAATATAATTTAGTGCATTATGTTATTTTATACTGCATTGTATTATTTTATATGTTGTGTTATAACGTACTGCATATGCTTGTTAATTCGCATTTAAACATCCTGCTCAAGTTTTTATAACTTCCCTTTTGTTTTTTCCAACAGTAATCCTTTTAATATTATGTTGCATTGTCTTCCATATAATTTGCCTGTTCACACAGGATGCATGTATATATTACGATGAAACTTTTAGTTATATTATGCAATTTTTAAGACTGCAAATTGTGTTTTATTTAATGTAGGTTTTGGTACCCTGGGAAGATACGTTTTTATTCAGAGTTGTGTAAAATGGTGGCTCAGTTATTATTGCTTTTAATACAAATCTCTAATTATGTCATTTACCTGTAGTTCCATAGTGTTAACCCAATCAATATTACCCTAGGGCTCATTTTATAGCTTTAGTTTTTACTCAATACCTTGTACTGTGCAGGCAGTTTCATGCTCTTCCATAAGTTTTATGTTTGAGTAGGTTTAATGATATTAAAGCCATTTAGTCTTGCCTGGCTCTAGCGTCTCAAATTGCATCATTTTCCCTTATACCTGCTCTCCAGTGCTTACAACATTTAATTTTATGTTATTTTATAACTATGATACACTATAGGGCGCATCACTTTTCGTTGAAACCATTTTATTCCAGAAATTTGGATTTTATTTTACAAGTTCTGTTTGCTTTGCTCGAAAACTCAAAATGCATTTATATGATAATAAACCCATTGTTTTACTTTAGGCCCTTTATTACATCGTATTTATTGTAGAATAAAAAATATTCTGCTACAAAAGTCAGCGTATTCTTGATAATTGCACTTTCTTAGCTTGAAAGCTAACTAGAGCTATGTAGTATGAGTTGTGGCTTTGTTGAATCAACTTTTTTTATTTTAAAATGAACAATAATATAATAATTCATAGATGTTATCAGAAGTCTCGTAAGTTAAGTCAGTTGTGCTTTTTTACTCGTGAGTTAGTAATTACTGGGGGGGAATAACTTCCTACGTATTTAACTATAGTTGCTAGAATGCTATTAATAAGTGACTCTCTTTAGCATATAATATAAATATGTTAGTCAATGTGTTTAATATTATATGAAACAAAGAAATATATTCATATATTATTTTCTCAAACTGTCGATGTACCTACTATGAAAAGTTACAATTATTTGCTGCATCACACAATTTTGCATTTCATTTGAACAAGTTGACTTATCCTTACAGCTGCTTGGCAAACGAATATATATTAAGTACTTTTCTTGCAATAAAAGTCAATATTAATGGAATGTAAACTGGTTAATTGTGATGTCATAAAACAGTAACTACTTTCAAAGTTTTAACTCACTGTTTTGTTGCTAGTGTGAATCAGCAGGCTTTTTTTACCTTTCTCACATTATACAATAATACATGATTTTTTAGTAATATATTTGAATTTGCATTATGGATTGTATCATGATTCACATAGTATCTTGTAATTTATTGTAATAGTCCAGTATGACTTTTCCTTGAGTATCACTATTGCTATTCGTACTGAGCCTTTCTTTGTCTAATAAGGACAGGAGGTTATGAATATCATAGTTGATGTTACTGAGAGTGATGTACAGTAAGTCTTTCTCCTTCGCAATGCTCTCTGCTAAACTGGCAGTAGTCATACTCAATGGTTGGCTTGTTGTGCCATATCCACTTTTCTTCAACTCGTCTACTCTATCTGTCAACTTTTTCAACAACAGTGCTAGTTTGTCTGTACTTTCCTTGTCATTAGACAGTAGCTTATCATCTCTCTTTTCTATAAGTATAGTTCAATAAGATGTCACATGGTTACTAAAAAAAAATTGACAGAAACTAGATTGTGAAAGGAATCGAAGTTTTGCAGGAACTCATCATTTATTTTTATAATATAAGCTTAATAAATTTAATGTATACATTCATTAAATTATATAACAAATGATTTTATCTTTTATATGTACTATTTACAAACGTGATTAGGTTACGTCATGTATGTAGTTTTGCAAAGAAATGTTCTTTAAAATGCAATTGCTTTGGGTATTAGTTTGCTTATTTAATATCTCAACTGACCATTCAGATAAGTGCATAAACAAAAAAATATATAAATATAAGTTAATTACAAGATATTTTGCGTGTTCAAAACTTTAATTGAGTTGCCAAAAACTATATGTAGCCGTCAAATTTATTTTCAGTTCATTCTTGGTATATACAATTGATTTTGTTGGCAACAATGTTTATCCGTATCAAAGAATGACTTACCGAAATAACTGCCCGTCACCATAAAGTCTGTGGGAGATCTTTTAGTTGGTCTGACGAGAAGTGGGCGGGGCTTAACATATCTTTTCCAACTTTCTCTGTTGTCAGCTTGAGAATTGATAACGTCTCCCAACAGTTTTCTAATATTTAGCTAAAGTTAAAAGATTTTATTATATACTAGTTTTATATTAATTATATATAAGTAGCTTTCTAGTATATATTAGCTTTAGCTCCTTTTATTCCTTTGAAAGATGCCTTTACTATGTAGAATTGCAGATTAAAATTCAGAGAGATAACTTGGCATTTTTAGGTCGCAATTTTAAAGAACTTTTCTATACCAGTAAATAAAACTTGTAGTTCATAGGTATATATTTAGCAAGAAACTATCTATATACAAAAATATTTTTGTATTTCTATTTATTTATTATGTTGATTACATTATTTTCAGAAATACATGAATTCCCAAAAGGTCAGAATAATTAACACACTGCAATTGCTTTGGAGATAAATATAAACAGCAGAATCATAAATACTAGGAAGAGCAGTGATAAAACATGCATGAGTATACATACATTTCCTAGAAAAATAGTCATTTACATGCATTTTAACAATCTAGTCACAACATGCACGAAAATGACTGGATTGTTAAAGTGCTAAGATACTAAGTAGTGCATTCTGGGTAAACCACCCAAAGATTCTCTGAATATTAAACTATAATTTTTCCTTCTTGTTTAATACATATTATTACGTGCTCATAAAATGTTTGCTGTATATTCATAAAGAAATAACTGCTGCATGAGTGTAATATGCAATTAACTACTATTTTTGTTTCATTAGCATAATCCATAACTTTAATCAATACATTGCTATAATTATAGGTCATAGTTTGATAGAATCATATATTTACAGTTTAACCCTTTAACTTAACAACATATGCATGTTGCAATGTTGTTTCTGGTAGGTATTTAAAACGTTTGTTAAAAAAATATTATTGTGAAAAAAATTTGCCCCTACTGGGAATTGAACCCGAGACTGCTACAAACAAGTGTGCTAACCATTACATCATGGGGCTGCTGGGTTAACTCAACACTACAGTAATGCAATAGAATATGTACCAATATAACCATTATATCAATATAGTGATATTTCCTAAATATCTGTAAAAAATGAACTTACTTCATGGTTTTCCCTTTGTGTGTCCGCACTTCGCCTGAAACACAATATAATTGTATCAAAACTAATCTTGCTAATTTATATCTGTTACTAATTAAACAAAAGCATAAGTTATTAGTTTACACAAATGGAAGGTGGGCTAAAAACATTTAAGCATAATATTTGCAAAAAAACTTTTTAACTAAGTTTTGCAAGTCTAGTGCATAAATATATAATGTTTTCTATTACTAAGCTGCAGGGCATTAATCCTATAAGCAACGAAGTTATTATTTATATTTAAACATTCTTGGCAATGCACACGAGAATAGATTGGTACTGCTACCCAGAAAAAAAACTTTCCTGTAGCGATCAATTTTGAAATAGAAATAAAAATAGTACATTACCACATACTTGTATCAGTTATTTTGTTTATTGTACATAGCATAATACATGGTATTTGATTACTATTACAGCAACCATGAGTTATAAAAGTATATGTAGTATTGGCTAAATTGACTTTATGATATCAGATTTATTTATATAAGTAATGTATTATATTCAAAACACTTCAGTTTCCTGTTTGGAAGTCTAATTATAGGTATAGTAACTGGCATGTATGAATTATAAGTTACGCAAAACTATATCAAATCCAGATACAAGCCATTTTGTCATTAGAATTTGGTTTGCCAATAACTTATAATAGCAATAAACTCACTTGCTAAGGGCTTTCTCTTTCTTGCTTGCTAAGCTTTCTACATCATCTAAAAGTAGAATTTTTCATTATTAATATACATACATAATTATATATATATATTATATAAATAATATAATATTATGTAATCTCAGTTTTTGGCATATGGTCATGCCTTCATTTATGCAATGGTTGTTGACTTAAAATACAACAATAGCCTACATAAAGCCTGCCAACAAACTTTTTGATAATCATAAATATGTATTTTGGTTCTTATATAAATACAGGCAATCTAAACTTAATAATAAGATATCATAATTTCGAAATAAAAACCATTTTGTTGTTTGCAAGTTTTACTCCTAAAAGTACCATATAGCTGGTTTTACATTGAACGACTTTAAAATAACTTATAGCTAACGTTTGACAGTATTGTACCAAGGAGGTTATTTATAGTAAAGCTAATTATTGTCTTTAGAAGTGGCTATTGAACTCAAGCCACAAGCTGTTGACATATTACTATGTTTTTGCTGTAAAATTATTTTCTTAGTGTCGGTGAATTTACTCAGTTATGTATACCTTTCCCCTATATTGTGTCAGTATATTAATTATCACTGCGATATGGATAAGATCAGGTAACTTCACTGGCTCAGCCATGCAATCACCTAATGTGCAACAAATTAATGAGTTCAATATTAAATTATAATTCAAATTACTTTAAAAGCAGATTTTTTGTTATAAAAATTTTGAAGTTTAAAATCAATCAAATTCAAAACAACTAAATGCGTTTGCTCTTCCTTAAGCTAGAAAATTTAGAATAAATCCGAATGGCTTATTTATGAAAATTTCGTTCTGTTAAATTTCTACAAAAACAATCTTACATTTAAAGAACCAATTCATTGCCTAAACCTTGCTATACAACCCAATGCATTAGAACCAATTCATTTCCTAAACCTTGTTATACAACCCAATGCATTAGAATTCATATCCTAAAAGTTTGGCAAAATAAGATATAAAATATAGATCGCTGTTAGTAAGTTAGTAATAAAAATGAACCATCTATGTGTAATAATATTATATACATGTATATAATATAAATAAGGTAATTGTAGACAGATGAATAAAGAAATACATTATATTGACGAAGTGTTTGATGACATGATTGAAAGTTTCTACTTTCTATTATGTAAGCTAACTGTAATCAGTACGGAATAGCATAACATTATGTACTTGTCATATCAATAGTAACATTAGAAGCTAAAATGCTACTATAGGCAACTTATTCACTAGTGGAATATATACTATTGTGATGTGATATGATATAATATGTTATGGTATGCTATGATATGGCAAGCTGTATGCTGCATGCTGTTACATAATACCATAAAACATACCCAAGTTTGTAGTTGGCAGTGCCAGCATGATTGGCAGAAGACAGATGAGGAGAATAGGAGTTATGCTTCCCATATTTTTAGATCTCTTGGTATATTCCCTAATTCACCTTTTTTAGTTTGACTAATATCTGCACCTGCAGGCTATTTTCTCAGGCTGCAAAATGGATAAAAGTAGCAAGTTAGTTTTGATTTCAAGTTATAAATCTAGACATATTCAGCCAAAACATCACCATTCACATGTCCATATGATTGATGAGTATTTAGCGTAATAAAACACTTCATGACAAGTTATTCTGAATAGAGTTTTGTAATTATGTACTAGAGTCTAGAAGATTACCTTAGACCACCAATAACACCAGTTATTACATATTGACTAGAATAAGTAATTTATTACGGTATCTGAGTTATATAATACAAGTGGCCATGTTAACTTAATTACTCATATAAGCAACTAGTAAATCAGTAGTTATACGAGATGAATTACTAACTCTTATGCTCAGTTTTAAAGCAGTCAGTCGGTAAAGTACTGCATGGCCTGGTGTACACAAAGTTGTGGGTTTGACTCCCAGGAAGGCCATTGCTGGTGCCCAGCAGCCAAACATCTAATTACAAGCATATACAGCATTATGTACAGTCACTAATCTAATTGCTATTAATAACCAAAATAAGTTGCATTCATATAATGTGTATGCTTGACCAGCTTTCTAATAATTTTGCAGCAAATGACACCTTAATGCACAAGTTCTAACAGTGTTTTGTACAGTTCACAAGTTTATTCTATAATGTAGACAAACAATAGTATCTAAATAAGGTAAAAATAAAGTATATTTTCTCTTTATATACATTATGTATTCATTGCACACTTTGCCTTCCTATGTTGATCTTTTTTCTGTCGAATACAAATCTGTATGCTGACTAAATATGAAAAATCTTAAAGCGTTCCACTAATATAGAAAAAATAGCAAACAGTTTTAATATTTACATTTTAGTTTGATAAATACAGCATGCATTCATAATGTATTAAAGCAACAAGAAGACAATATACTGGGGTTATTGTAAAAGTTGTAACTATAATATGTACTAGGTTTATAGTTAATGAGGATGTGTTATAGTTAATGAGGATGTGTATTTGAAACAGATACATACTTTAATTGCTAGACATTATACAGATAAATAAATACAGTTCATCTGTATATATTGAAACAAGGCAAGTACAATAAAAAGAAGTTATTGTAGAAAGTTGTAACTACATGTAGGTTAGTTCGCAAGAAAAGTTCTTACTCTTACTATATTGTATTAGAATGAAACTGATACATACTTCAATTGTTAAATATTGTGCAGTTGATGTGAGTTGATAAGAGAGACCTTTCACTGAGCTACTGAAACCTGACTAAAAGTGTATATCAAAATTAATAATATTCTCATAAACCATTAGTTAGAGCTTTTAGCTTAAAGCAAATTGCGCATATAATTATTTATATTACTTCAATTGCTGAAAAGTCTAGACACTTTTAGCCTAAGGATTTTCTATATATATATTGGTTAAAATGAATAACACAACTGCAAGTTTTTCTTTCAAGCATCACAATGCAATTTTGCAGAAAGCTAAATGCTAAATTATGCCTATATCTAAAGAGTTGTCTTCAGCTAGTTTTATATCCTGAGAAGCTATATTTTGGGAATCTTGTGAAGCTTAGACTGAAATCTCAAGCCCATTCCAGCTGCAAGCCAATCATTTCCATAGCTATTATATTTACTTAAGTTGATGAGATAAACTCCACAGGGATTGTCCGATGATAGAAAATGTGCCTTTTGGCTAAATTTTAAAGTTTGATGTTATCTTGTTTAATTATAAATCAGCTTTGGGGTGTGGGGTCTGGGGTTTGGGGCTTGGGGCTTAGTATTTTCATCGTAAAGAAAGCTAATTTCATATCTGGTAAAAAAAAGTATTGCATAGCTTTTTACAATATAGAAGTAGAGGTGCTACAATATAATACAATACAATATATAATATAATATAATATAATATAATATAATATAATATAATATAATATAATATAATATAATATAATATGATATAATATAATATAATATAATATAATATAATATAGCTTTCTTGTTTGAGAGACAAAAATTATGAACTACTTAATTTCATGCAAAGTAAAATATATTTGCAGTGCTATAAATTGGTAAATGGTGATGATTTAAAAAAATGCAGATTTAATTGAATTGCTGGGAATAAAAATTATGTAATATAATTCTACAATATATTGAGCTTTACATTCGTTATAGTTACTTTTCATGTGTAAGCTTACAGGGTGAAATTCAAGAAGCTTACTAGTTATATTTCTGTTATATAATAATTAGTAAATATACATAATATAAGGCTGAAACAGTATCAAATATAGTCTATTATAAATCTAAACTATTTGTCCACATAAATAGTGAGCTCACTAATTGAAAACATATTCAGTGTTGATGAGTTTAAACTTTAAATTTGAAATTTTGCTGGTTTTATCATTATACAGCCTCAAAACATTATAAGAAAGATTTTAAATTTGCAAGTATTAATTGTATAAAAAGTTATTAGATTACTATTATTTGGTTAATTAGACCAAAAACTGCATAAATAATAACTTTCCTTTAAAGTGAGGATTCATACATAAAGTCTTACCAAATCCCACTATCAGTTGGGAAGGATATGTTTGAGTTTATAATTGAATCAGCTCAGTATAAAACTGACTTTAAGGAAGTTGGTTTCTTTTGCTAGCTATAAAACTGCTTAACTTTTTAACAGAGCAGATATAATTGTTGTTCACTTTTTATGTTATTATACTGTTGGTAGAGCAAATAAACAGTGTATAGGAGATGTAAATTAGACATTTTCCCTTTACATGCAGCTATAGCAAAATATGCATATATTTTCACACAGATGTAAACAGGCTTTGGATGCCGTGCGTTCACCTTGCTTAAACAGATGAAGGCGTATTATTTATTCTTGTTTAATAATAATTCCACATGCATTTGTTAAAACCCATAATCCTTATAAGATAGCTTATGATAAAATTTTTGATGAGCAATATAAAGACTGTGTCTCTTACCATGTTGGTAACATGGTTTAGGGGCTATAATGGCTCGCGCCCATTACCTAGCACAAATGTGCATTGATGTACACATACTCTAACCATAAGATCATTACAGAGTTCTACGCAACTTAGGGTAATCGAAATACAATTTTATAAAAAACTGAATTGTTTCTACAGTAATCTTTAGTCTATATATCATAGTAAACTACGTAATGGGGCACTTAAATTATTAGCACAGAAGTGTTAGTAAAAACTGCAAACAGCTGCAACAGTTTCATTTGGACATGCATCTATAGAAGCACTTTAACAATTAAAAAGTTTTATTTCACTTTATATAGCTGAAAACAAATATTGCAAAATAAAAGTAAATGTTCAGAAATAAATTACTTCAACCTATTAATATACAAAGAACTATACAACACTGAGAGTTTACCAATTGCATTAAGTAGGTATATGTAGCAGTATAAATAATGTAACTCTTACCTTGGAAGATTCACGTTGGAGACTCAAATGCTCTGCTCCAACGGCTAGCTGAAATATTTATACTCTACAAACACACATTTTTCACTCTGAATTGTCAAACCGAGTGATATGTTGCAAGAAAAGTAGTATAATGCTTTAGAGCGTGATGACAATGCGTGGTATGCTTTTATACTCGAAATGAATAACTAATGCATTCAGATGCATCCAGCGTGATGAGTTTATTGATAAGCTAGAGTGTAATATTAAACGGAGCTGTAGTTTTCTTTAGCAACATCTTATCAGTAGAAGATCAAGCGTGACAACTCCTGAATGCATAGGAATGACAATTAGTAGACTCTACTTGACAATGATTAGTCTAGGTGTATGCCCAGGTGATATGTGAAAAATACTGGTCCACAAAACCCTAAAGTATTGTGCATTGTAGTAAGTTGTGTATACGTAGACAGCTGATGGAGTAAATATAAGCTGTCTTTACAGTATGACTTTAGCTTAGTTATATGGCCTTGACATGTATAGCAACAAGTACCATTTTTCTAGAAGTAGTGCTCTAGCATGGCCAACCTACTTTTTATCAAGTTTGACAGTGAAAAGAACTACATAAATGCCATGCCATATGCAGTAATTACAGGGAGCAGCCGCGGTCTAAGGGAATTAGAGCGTCGGCTTAGTAAAGCTTAGTTCACACCCGGCAAAAGCCATTGGTGATGTTAGGAAGAGCATTTAGTCATAATTGCTCCTGTGCATCATTTAAATAAGTCCTTAGCCTGCTTTAACAAAAAAGCCCTTTCCATAAGGGAGGGCTTCTTACAGGGATGGCAACTATATATACAATTGTGTATGAGTGATATGCAGCAAAAACAACACCAGTATGATTTATCAAAGATACAACTATTCAATATAAGCTGCATGGTTACTGTATAAGCTGACAGCAATTACTTAATTTGCTGCGTTGGCCAACTTGACTTTAGTTTTCTGTTGAATCTTTGGCTACATTCCTAAGCAGAAGCTTGGCATAGGCAAGCAGCTATTACAAAGTTCATTGGCCTTCTCATTGATTTCACCGCAAAAAGCTGAAAATTGTTCTTAATATTATGGAGTAGCCATGTGACCATAACAAATCATTCTATAATTCATGAGAGGGACTTCTATACCCGCAGGTTTTTTATTTTGTAGTTCATTTGATCTTTCAACACTTTCTGTTTGATTATATGACCATCAGGCTATATAAACTATTATAGTTATTAGCACAATAGTGTTCTTGGAATTGCAATCATTTCTGTAAAAAGGCAGGTTTTTTTTTGTTTAATATTTTGAAGGATAATCTGGGCCCTGCTTGTTATTATATTAAAATGAATTTTGCATGTTCCATTATCGTATTAATTATTCATTCCAGACGATCCTGCTTTAAAAGTTATTGCCTCGAGAAAGGACATGAATTAGCAATGCTTCTCTCGTGGGCAAACACTTTATCATCTAGTCTTGGCTATTTTGTTTTACAGATGCTTTTTATTTGCCTTTTTAAATAATAATATAAATAATAAAACGCACAATAGCTTGCAAATGTTCTCACTGAGCAACTGGGAGGAGGGTCTTATTCTCACTAGCCTTAAAGTTGAATTTGTAAACGAGATAGGCTTATTCTATACGTTGTATACTGTACTACAATATTATACACTATAAAAACACACTGATCGCAAGTTTATAGTCGCTATCCCTGTAAGAAGCCTCTGATGAAAAGATGGAACTAAAGACTTGTTCAGATGAGACACAGGAGCAATTATGACTGAATGCTCTTCCTAACCTTACCAATGGTTTTTGTCGAGGTTCCAACCCATGACTTCGTGTTTACTAAGCAAATTCTCTAACCCCTAGACCACAGCTGCTCCCTATATTATATATACTATTATAGCTAGGCTACAATGTGTAGTACAGTATTGCACCTTGTTATACTTTATTGTACAATATTGTATTATACTGTACAGTATATAAATAGTACTATATACATGTAATTGTAAACTATAATGTAATATTTTACAGTATACTACTATATAACTGTACATTATAATACAATGCTTATATTTGCTTATAGTTTTCCACATGGAACTAAAAGCAGGTAAAAAAGACCTATTTTAAATATGCTCATAAACAGCTTTTATTCTTGTTTTTGTAAAAGTAGTGTTTCATCAAACACTAACAATTTACATTCATGGAATACATTTACAACTGCGCATAAAGCTGTATTTTATATTTGTTGGCTGTTTTCTTGTATAAGTTCTGTTTTAATTAAAGCACTTTATGATTAAATAAAATATAATAGGCACTTTTAAATGTAAACAGAGTATGGATAACTTAATAGCTGTGCTAACATTTTTTATGTGGCAAGTTTATAATTACTATAGGCAAGAAATGCTTACATTTTAGTGTATTGTGATAACATCATAGATATTTAATTAACAGCAAACAGCTATTTGCATGGTAGTGTACAGTAGGCCATAGGAAATTATTTCATTCGCTCACTATTTTTATTTTACTGGAAAATAGTCATATTTTTTTAGAAGTTTGTAATTATATAATACGAGATGTCAATAAAGTATCATATTGATTAAGATTATGAATTCAATTAGAACTTATTTAGCATTATAAAGGCTGAAGGACTTGTTCTGAGACCACCCTAATTTGTCTATGGCTAGAAATTGTGCTAAAATAGCAGTGTTCTAACTGAGTGAGCTATCAGGGGAGTGTGCAACGGAAGGAGCACACGCTGAATCATGCAGCTCATTAGAGTTTTGCATAGAAATATCCTCAAAATAAGAATAGTATTGCAAATCCTTTATTGCTGTTACAACATTACAATAATATGATAATATAGTGTAGCTTTGATTACCTTTGGTCAACGTCATGCATCTATTTAGCCATCTTACTGAATTTGGTTATGTTTATTTGTGTTTATTTGTGCTACTTCACAAATTGTGACATAATTACTTGTTTACCTCGGTTTATTAGCTGTTGTACACGTAACTGTTTATGTTAAATAGTAACTGTAGACTATTTTTGCAAAACATTAATTACTCTGACAGCCTATTTCACAATTACAGCATTGAGTGGTAATACAAGAGGAGTCTACCAGTCTATGAGAAAAGTTTACTTGTTGCATAATCAAGTAGTTGGCAATGCAAGCATCAACTTAAATTAAAAATACTAAATAAATCGCTAAAAGAAATTCTAACAAATTTGTATCCAGACTGGAATTAACTCAATCAATCATATTAATTTACTGATATGACAGTTCTTCAGAAAATTGCGGTAGTCAATTTATTACAAGTCACACAAAGATGACTGTTTATCGATACAAATTTAGTAATATTTAAGCTACAATAAATAGAGTAATTGGCATGACATCAGTCGATTTATTTTCTAGGTAATTCATAACTATAAGATTTCATTGACGGGGATCTGCACATGACTAAATCTAAGTTAGTAACAAGATACTAGAAGTATTGTAGTAAAAAGAAATCGTCATGCCAGAGTAGCCATGTTTGATTCCTTGAATACTGGGTGTGCAAACTAATAAAATCTATTTCAATCAACAAACAAAATAGCCATTACATTATTCGCTATATTTAGAGAACAAAGGATTTTGTTTATGATTGTTGTGACATGGCGAAAGTATGATTTGCCCCTCTTTATCTGATATAAAAATAATTTCCTTTGACACGAACTGCACTTACATGGCTTTATTTAATGACGTTATGGCATGCCGCACAAACTTATTCCTTTACAAAAAGCTTTAAGCAGACGCAAGTCTCTAGGGTTGAAGGTTTTGACTACGGGCTGGTTAAATAAAATTTCCTCATATAAATATTTCTTGTCTTATGAACTCTCCAAAGTGTTTATTTGTAGGAAATACAAAAAAAAGGATATTGCAGTTGAGAAGCACACTCACGCAATTTGAATCTACATTGTCAATAATCACAGTATTCAATAAATGCTTCTTATTCTATTGAAATGTAGTGTACTAACTCTATAGGATAGCTTTTAAGACAAAGCAATATTAACTTGTATAGAAATATAATGCATACTGTGTTGGCACTTCACGTTGAAATAGTGTGGATTTTAAAACTTGAGTATCCTCTATTTATGGCTTGTTTATATTTCCATCCAGTGTTGAATGACATGTCATCTGGTACTTCTAAACTCTACAGCTTTTTTCATATTATTATAAAACTGCTTCTATGATACTATAGGTGCTGTTATGATATTTTAGTCAAGGAGAATGTTATAATGCATATAAAATGTGCTTATGTAATAAGTTTGTAGCCTGCTGAAGCAAACCTACATAAGAAATATGTTGCTTTTAGCGCAAATATATTGATATCAAAATATTTTGATAAAAATACAGGTCATTTAATAATTTGTTATAATATTATTTTATTATTTTATTGCAAAAAATGAGCTTAAAAGCATTACATCACTTACAGATGAGAACAAGCAATGCCAATCCTATGACGATGATAGACACAGCGTGCTTGCTGACCTACTTGCAAAGAAATTTTAAATCAATAATTTTATTGATTTATAAATAAAGTTATAACAGCTTTTGAAGATTAAACTGCTAAAAATGAATTAATAAAGCTACTATTTGGTTTAAATGAAAGTCGACTTGTTAAAATGCTGCCATCTTGATCTTACACATTCTCCCTCGACCTTCTCAACCTAATAGTAATTTTCTACACCTCAGCAACATGCATGTATTATAATACCATACATTGCATATTAAAACATTGCGCATAACATATTTAATGCCATATATATATATGATATTGTGATATCTGATTTTTTATGTTTTACAATATTAATATAAATTAATTACTTGTGCAAAATTTATGAGTACTTTTAGATGGCAATTATAGAAAATTTGGAAATATAACAATCCATTACCATATAAGTTTTACTCTATAACTATACATCAGTTGCACATTTTTTCAAGAAGCTTTAGTATACAGTGCACCTCTTTGACAACTCTATAGAGGATAATATTATTCTATTAATAACTCATTAACTCATTGATAATGTCGAGCTAAATCCTTATAAGACATTCATATGGATTTTAATAAAATATGTTGCTATAGAAAACTGCACGAAGCATAATGGTAATACAGATCATCTGATCAGAGTTTCCCTTTTTGGAGTCTCACCATTGGTTTATATTAATTTTTATCTTTCAGCAAATCAACATATTCTATAATAAATGAACAAATACAATTAGTTCTGAATAAATAACATGTAAAGCAATTATCAGATACCATGGGTTGATCTTGATTGGCTTATAGTATTCTTACTATGAGCAATGCTAACATTATTTAAAGTAATCAAATTAAAAAAGCATCTTAAAATTCATGCAGTTTAGAAAGTTGTCACCAATAATGACATCTTTAAAGAAATCATAATAAACACAAACATGAAAATGCAATACTTCTGATTGATTGTGTAAAATAAATTGTTTATGTTCTCTTGTTATTATTGTTGTTGCTGACGTTTTCATAGATTTCATGCTGAACTGGTTCTGCCACTTGATCGTAAACTGGTGCAGAAGATTTGGCCTTGACTTTAGTTTTCTCGTTGCTCTTTACCTCATGTTCTGTGTTCATATAAGTTGGTGTAACATCGGTGTATGCTCTGACAGAAGGTGGTTTTAGACTCTCGTATGCCAGACGCGTAGTTGGTTTAGAAGCTGACTGTTCGGAGTTTATGAACGAAGTGTTGCTTATTCCTGGTGGTAAAACTGTTAATTGTCTTCTACTTGACATGGTGTCCATCTGTCGTCTATATTTTAGAATACCCAAGATAAGAACTGCCACCAGTATTAGGATGATAACTACCAGTCCCACGCTCACTCCAATTAGTGATCCTACAATAAAATGCTTTATAATTACTGAAAGTCATTGAGGTGTGGCATTGATTGAATCGTCCGAGGCAATATAAGTCCTGATGATTTAAGGTCATGTGCTCAACGTGACCAAGTTTCTAGCTAAGTATAATCAAACTGATCATTAGCTGTGATTTTTAAGTGTTGAAATAATGCACATGGGAGACAATCGCAGAAAGAATATAGATTATTAAATAAAATTAAATAAACGTCGTAATGACAAATTTTTTTTCTACTGTTTAGCAAAGGTTCTAGTGAAAACTTTAATTTATCAAATTAGCAACAAACTTGAGTCATTCTTAACTTGAAATGAATAATAATATGAATTCAATAGAAGATGAATCCCAAAAGGATTTGCATACAACTGGGTTATGAGGATACTGGCGTAAACAAAAGTTTTGAAATAAACATTAAAGCCATAGTTTTGTGTTACGCTTTATGTATTGAGGTAACATGAACTGCATATTAAATTGCTTGACAGAAGCAAGGACTTAGTAAAAACTACCGTAAAAGTAATTTCTGTCATCAGCAAATATTAAAACACAATAAATAAAATGAAAATTGACTCAACAATTCTGGAAACGTGATTTATTTACCGTGGAAAGCCCTATCACATGCAATGTTAGATGTACAACTGTATAATATTCCTGCGTATCGTAATTTGACAATTATATCATTATGCAACATAATTAAATATCACGGCATAGTTTGATTTAGGGGTTGTCTTACCAGCAGGTACTCCATCTCTGATGTATGACTCACAAGTGGGCGGTTCCCCATCCCAAACAGAGTTGTGCTCTCTCCATCTACATGTGTGAATAAAATCACCTGATAGTTTTCCATGGCCAGGTTTGCAAGAGTAGACGACTGATAAATTCGAACTATCCATCTTGTACTCACTATGTTCAGCATGTACAGGTGGTGAACATTTGGGAGCTGCAAACATAAAAGATTTCTGCTAGTCTTAATATTTGCAATTGAATAACATTCTATTTGATTTGGTAAAAATGTCAAGCTTTAAATATGTGGGCTTCATTTTTAAATCATCCTAAAGATATATGTTATTGTGTCAATTGGTGAAGAATAATATAATAAATGTATTATTAACTTTATACAATGTAAAAAATTACGAGATAAAACAGAAATGCATGGCATGGAGTGTTTTATTTGGTTATTCGGTAAAATTATCGAGTTAATTAGTAATCTGCACCTTTTTTAATGTCCAGATTGTAATTAAAGTAAGAAAACTTTCCAATTTTTTTTATAATAAATGGGCACATATTTTGACTTTTTTGTAACAAGCAATTTAAAAATCTAGCTTATTGCATAGAAACTTCTACTTAATGATAGTGATCATGTACTAGCCATGACTACTATTGCATGTTATTACTTCTGGCAGTGGAAAGTTATAGTTGAAATATCAAATATTTTTCAACAGGGACCATTTGCTATATATATAACCGCAACTATTGCATAAAAAGCGTGTCATTTTAAATATTGCTTTATATATTGCTATTATAGTATTATAGACTAATAAAACAACATAATGCTATAATATAGCATATTCCTAATCATAATATATGATGATACATATAAATGTTGCTAACAGAATGTAGCACAAGTGAACTATACTAAAAGACTTACTCTGCTCAACACACAGAGGGGAGGTGCTCCAGTTTCCATCACTTCCACACTGAATAAAGTTATGACCAGGTGACTTGAGATACTGTGGAGTGTAACACCTATATTCAAACATTTCTCTGTAATAATACTTTCCACCTGTTCCTTGTGAGGTTATCCAGCCCGTTTTCGTGTCCAAGAAGTCATTTGGGACGTCACACTCAACTGGAAGGAGAAATGGTAGAGTTAGGTTAAGTCCCATATGTCTTGAATCGATTGTAATAGTGGGACATTGCAATATTTTACTATAATAATAGATTATAACATACTTGCACGTTTTACAGTAACAATGTATGCAGATAGTAAGGTATATAGCATACTTTTAGAGCATTCGGGAGAAGCTAACTCCCACTCCCAAGGTGTGGTTTCTGGGTCTGTAGAGGAACACACCGAGATAGTCTTAGTTCCTTTAGCATAATAGCCTTTGATACATGTGTAGTCTACTATCCAATCAAAAAGTCTTTTAGAAGGGATTGAGTTTGGAAATTGTGGAGGAGGTCTGAAGCATATGGGCTCTGCAATAAATAATTATCGAGTGTAATATGTATATGCATATATATATAATACATTAATACAATTAATCAATCCTAATGCACATATAATAAAATAATACACTCAACACTATAATTCATATATGTGATGTATTAATCCAATCAATACTAATATGTCTATATAATGTAATATTACCACAGATACTGTGTAGACATACATAATATAATTGAACACAATTATTGATCCAGCACTATATAGCATATTAAATATTCTTCACAATAATTACATACGTGGAATACATTTAATGTCATCCAAATCGGTCCAAATAGCTTCAGCTCCATTGATTTTACACTCAGCCTTCGCTAGCTCATCCTTCAGTTTATATTCAGTCCTACAGACATAAGTCTCTCTACTTCCAGGGTACCAAGGCACAATGTTGAGTGGGGCTATTGCATTTGGCAGCATAGGAAGATCACCACATGTCACAACTATAGAGGCATAGAAGTAAATTTATCTAAATAATCTTAAGAAACTATATTGATCTCTCTACAATCTTCTTTTGAACAGCTTGAATAATTTATTATACAGTGAGTTCTAGTACACAGTAAGTAGTATACAGTGAGTAGTACACAGTAAGTAGTACACAGTAAGTAGTACACTGTGAGTATAGTACACAGTGAGTGGTATACAGTGAGTAGTACACAGTGAGTATAATACACTGTGAGTAGTACACAGTGATTAGTATACAGTGAGTAGTATACAGTGAGTAGTACACATGCAGTGAGTAGTACACATGCAGTGAGTAGTACACAGTGAGTAGTACACAGTGGGTAGTACACAGTGAGTAGTACACAGTGAGTAGTACACAGTGAGTAGTACACAGTGAGTAGTACACAGTGAGTAGTGCATAGTGGCTAGTACAGTATAAATTTACCCGAATACTTGATGAAAAACCTAGCTGATCTGAAGCCCAATGGTGAATACAAAGATGTTGTAGACATATTGTTTTTCACTGATGCAATAAATTCTCCATCTGGAATAACTTGGTCTCCATCAATGAGAAATACATCTCTGAATGCTGTTGTTGTAGTTGGTGCTGTTGTGGGTATTGTAGTTGATGTTGTTGTGAGTGTTGCATTAATTGCTGTGAGTGTTGCTGTTGTTGTAATTGGTGCTGCTGTTGTTGTTGTATTTGATTCTGTAGTTGGCGTTGTATTAGTTGTTGTTGACTTATTTGTTGACTCATGGTAAATTTTATATCGTACGTTACTACTTGGTAAGTTGGATATTTTTGACTCACAAGTTGATATTGGCTTAAAGGCTATTGGGTAACTACTAATTATTATCCCAGAAAGTTCATTTGATTGTGGGGTAGTAGGTAAGGTTACATCTGTGCCACATAGGATAACTGCAAAGCAAATGATATACCATTAAATTAATATATACATTTTAAACTATTTTAATTACAAGCATTGCAATTTGGAAAAGCACGTTTTGGTGTGAATTGCTGTTAATAATACATTTTTTTTAAAATTTACACAATAGCTACAAATGTAAGCATTGGCTTTCAGTGACTGTTGCATAGTTGTTCATAGAATGGCATTGCATTTTAAAAGCTATTTGGTCCTTGAATGCAATCTTATCTAAATGGATAGGATGAATTAGATTGGACTAAGATAAATGTGGTGATAAAAGCCCAATAACTAGCATTAAATAAAAATCTACAGATACTTTTTAGCAAAAATGTTCATATTTAGACAAACAACCGTCTACTTTCAGGACTATTGAAGAAAAATACTAACAAAAAATATTCTCTCCCTGATTTACTTGTATAATTTGTTTTTGCCATAGAAACTGTTTTATATCAATTGTTTAATAACAGTATTTATAAAACAGTGCATTTGTGATAATTATATAATATAATTAACTTTAACTTACCATTGTCCTGGTACTCAACAGAGAAAGGTGAAGAATTAACTGGTATGGTAATATTTAGAACAGCCACTCTAATATCTATCACCAATGGGAAAGCCGTCTGGTTTATACAGTGTTCTTGGTCATTTACATAGACTAGGTCAGTACATCCTGGTACTGGATCTCCAGCAATTCCCAGTAGAGTAACATAACTCTTTAACCCAGAAATGGTCAAAGTACAGCTGCCAGCTGTGTTGGTGTCTTCTAGTTCTATAAAGCCATAAGTATCTGTCTCAACACGTACATCTTGTTGTTGACAGAGTTGGAAAGTGGGAATTCTTTGTGCATCAGTTTGAGAGAAGATAAGCAAGAAGAGCAGAACTTGCGTCTGTAACAATTTTTAGAACGCATTTATACCATCAAATATACTATTATATATCACGTGAACTATAACCAAGTACTTACTCTTTATTCAGAATGTATTACAATTTTATCAGTGGGTAAATAAACCATGACTCTACTTTTGCAAGCTTTTAATGTTTGAGTCTTTGTTGTCGCATGACTTATCAAGAGTACTCTGATATTAAACAAATATTATATTTGTAAGAAAGTTGGTGACTTCACATGGCAAGATAGCACTATTATGGTAGGTTTAATTATTTCGAACTATAAAAAATAAAGCTCCACAACATAAAAAATTATCACTTAAAGATAGCTGTCTTACTAGGCAACGTATATCTGCCATCAATGATGAAAAAGGCTTTTTAAGCTGGCTAGACTATATTCACTCTTGTGGCAAAGGAGAAATTATGATTGAATGCCTTTCTTAAAACCACCAATGGCTTTTACTAGGGTCAAACCACAGACCTTGTGTTTAGTAAGCCAGTGCTGTAGCCCCTAGACCACATTGATTTTGACCAGAATGTTAATACCCCCAAACTTCTAATTTCAAGTCAGAATTTTTAAGCTCAAGAAATAACCAACAAATTACCAACTAATTTGCTAATATATTAAAATGATGTTGAGATATATTGTGATAATATTGATTTTCACTTATATTGATTAGTTACATGCATTGGTGACAATATTAGACTAAAAACTGAGCATTTCTTTGCTCTAGAGCAAATTGAATCATGAGGTAAACTTGGTGAAAGTTTTATCTTATAAAGATAAGCTGCAATTTAAGCAAACTTTTCTAGTCAACTTTTTTGCTCCTTATGGTTTGTTCAAAGCATTACATTACTGAAAAAGTCTTTTTAGTCTTTGACACATATGTTGTGATATAGGACAGTAGATATATTCTATAATGCATACATAAAGCTTCTTTAACTCTCACTAGCTAGCAGTTTAGCTAAAAATTGCTAATAATATTAGCGTTCTTCACTAATGCTTAAGTCACAACATAAAGTTATTATCAATGTATAAACCCTCACACTTGTCAGTTCTAATGTCAACTCTTATAAGCTGTATGCTTATGTAAAGCAGACTAATACCCACTGGGATATAGCGCAACAAGATCTAAAACTACAAAGAATAGTTATTCATAACTTTACTATACATACCAACATGATGAAGCAGGTACACTAACTATAGCCCGTACTTATTTCTCTTTTGTGATAAATCCTAATAAAACAAACATTGGAGAAGAGGTATCAGTACTAACATTTACATAATGAGATAACATTATACCTGTTCATTAAAGGTGAGCGTCAGCTTTATCAGTTGTCCATAGTTGTCGTCTCTTTATAGTCTAAATATTAAGCTAAGTGCTCCAGTACAATTCACTTCTTACTTTCAATCTTTACCCAAAGCTTTTATAATTGTATTTGCATATGTGGTGTTAATGTACATGTGCGAGTGGTATTAAATGGCTAACTTGTTATGTACGGTGACCATAAAAAGATGCTCAACAAAAAGTTTCAAAACAAAGCGCTATGAAAATAAATATAGAACAGCTACAACTTGAGAAATTTCTATTTGGTGTGAGTAAAAATATTTCAATGCTAATAATGTTGAATTTAAATGCATTTCAATTGGCTTCCACTTGTTTGTTTTCAGAAGCAAAAAACTTCACTGAACCTAACCAACATGACTATAGACTAAAATATTTTAGAATGTAAGAGAAGAGAAATTTTCAAGAAAATATTGCTTGGTTTAGATTTTTGTGTGTCCGTGGAACACTTTTCATACATCTATATACTCCATTCTACTAGTGTACTTACTCTGATACAAGTAAATCATGTATAACCTCAACTGATGATATCAAATGTGTCTTATAGTATTACATTTTATACTTGTTTTATAGGCTTTGAAAGAGCTACTGGGTAAAAGCATCCTAGCGTACTTGCTAAAAGTAAACTATAAAAAGCACAAATCTATATATATATATATATATATATATATCTCAATCTGTGGACAGCAGCTGTTTCGGGATTTGTCCCCTTATCAGCACAGAACAGAGTACCATATATATATATATATATATATATATATATATATATATATATATATATATATATATATATATATATATATATATGTATATATACATCCAGGTGTTTCTATTAGACTGTATATTGAGGTATTCAGTTGAAGAAGGAAGTTCCTGGTTCATATCAGCTCATGGAATTACTAATAATCATTCGTATTCAGTTGCATTCAGTGTTATCTAATTCAATCCTCAGTTCTGAGTACAAGTTTGTTACCAGAACAATAGAAATATTTTATTCTTTTTATATTAACTTGATGATATATTAGATAGGTATATCATATATGCTTTTTATAATAGCTCAACTAAAATACTGAGCCTTGCAGCACTCCTACTTCTCTCATGTGCGTATATAGTTTCTTGCTATTCTGTCTTAGGCTATACATATAATGTTTTTGAAAATTGAATTCAGGGATTTCTATCACAGCCAACACCAAGTATTATAAACTTTAAACGACTGGTTGAAGTTTCAATTGTAGGAAGCTTTTCGAGGTTGAACTTTTTAAAAATAAATATTTGCACTAAAAGGACATGTAGTTGAAGCACAAATATTTTAGAGTAAGAATATATTGATGTTGAGTGAAATACTTGCTATGCACCTGTAAGTATTTAGAAATCGTAGTGCCAGTATAGCCTAATCTTTATCTAACTGCTAAACTGTCGCTAAATACAATCATGAAAAGACCTTTTAAGTTATTAGCTTACCAACTTTCAGTTCTAGACAATAATAAAAGAACTACCCAAATAAAGTTATTATATTTTACATGTGGTTTGTTAAGAGCCTAGCAATTTACTGAACTCGACTTGCTATACAGAAATTTTGCAGGGTTTCTGAAGTAATAAAAAATCAAAACTGGTAACAAAAGACACTTCTTCAAATTTGAGACACAAATTTAGCAATAAAAGCTGGGAAGTCTAAAGTAAATAATTCACAGAGACCGCTTTCTTTGACATCAATTATCACATGCATGTGCTGCACTCTTTACAGTATGAAGGGTTATTCATTTAGTTTGCAGAAGTATAGGAACTCTGTGAGTCATTAAACTAATGTTTCATATATATATGCTCTTTCCTTTTACCTATTCAATAGAAATCAGTGACGTGGGTTTTTTATTTTCTTGTATTTAGAACATATTTTTGTTAATGACTTCTGTTTATGTATTGCAATTAGTAATTTTAGGTCAGTAAAGCACATTATGTTATCTTGGGCTAGAAAATATTACATAGCTCAAGCAGTTTTTGATAAGAATTTTGTTGAAGCAAACTATTTAGAACAAACAACACAAGTGAGCTGTTTGTTCTAAATATAGTAAAGTATGCCAGATTAAACACACAATGGTAATATACAGATACTTATATTACTGTTATGAAAGCTACTATACATTCTCATCGGCACAAAGTTGTTTACTTAGAACAAACAACACAAGTGAGCTGTTTCTTATCATCATATGGTGGACATTGTCCAGTAGTTCCACTTCCTGAACAGATAGCTCTAACAAAGAAAAACAGAGCTCCATTTGTATTACCACTCAGTCCTGTGATATACTCAGAGTCTTGATCTACACACTCATATGTAGTTGGGTGAGCATGGTTATGACGATCAGCCATTAAATAACCTGAAAATGTAATTTGAGGACAATCATAATAATTTTTAAAATTAAACATTTTGTTTATTACGTATTTTTCATTATTTAAAGTTTACTGAATTTTTATAGAAATAATTTGAAGAACATTCCTTTTTTATAGTAACAATTAAGTCACATATTTTTGCATCAATAATTTAAAGAGCTTGTGTTTATGTTATGAATTACCTTCATACTCCTGTGTCCACCCAGATGGACAAGATCTCTTAGCTGGAATCATCAACAGAGCTGGTCTGTTCTCTGTATAACATCTGGCACATGGTACATTCTGTTCATGAGCTGAATTGGGAAATATTCCATAACGATAAGATTGATATTCTGTTCCAGAAATCCAAGAGCCATAAAAAAATCCAGTGTTCACTTTGTTATACTGTGGATCAATTGGCATACACTGATAGTTCACTCCACCTCCACTGTGGCTATAGTGTGATCCTCCAGCAAAGCCTATGATACCAAACATTTTTGATAAAACAATACTAATTTAGACTTTAATACATGTAGTAAATACATGCAGTAAATAAATATAGATAACTTTATTAGCTGAAGTTTTGCTTTTTTACTAAACAACTATATATTTGTTAAAATATATTTGCAGTCTGAACTTAAATGATTTGATAACTAGCAAACCTCTGTATAGTATAGTTGAGCCAGCGCTGCAAGAAGTCCTCCCCCATCTGGTGTACACAGCACCTCCTTCAAAGTTAGTTCCTGGCACTCCATGAGCACCAGTTGCTCCTCTTAGACCAGTTGCTCCTGTGTTACCAATGTTTCCTTTTTCTCCTTTCACTCCTTGAGACCCTTTAAATCCCTGATTTCCTTTCAACCCTGTAAGACGAAACTTAAACATTATATGTAATATTATGGCACACTGGAATTTCTCGAATATAATCATTCATTAACTTTTTTAGTGATTCTTTAAGTAGCCTCCCTTAACTGTAATTCAGCTGCGAGAGCTGTTGGCCATTTTAAATTTATTACATAAGCACTTCCCCTATATGCTTTACTTGAAATAATTATGTTAAAGTCACAGGGATCACAACTTCAGCTACAGCAAATCAATTTAAATAAGCCTCTGATAGTGACCAAGAATAAACTTAAGGGATAAAACAAAAATATTAAGTAAACAAAAAATAGGGTAATCTAAACAGGTTTTTGCTACAGTACCTATACTGTATTTACACTAAATAGTTCTAAAATTTATGGGGTAGTAGAGAATTTATAAATAATTGTGATAACTTTAGTATTTTTCATTAAATTCAAATATGAATAGTTAGCAATTGCATGGTAGTTGCTGATTCTTGTAAATACTTCTAAAATTATCTGTAAGCTACTACCCCACATTTTTAAACGTAGTTATATAAAAGTAAGAAATTTTGACCTAAAGCTAGGCATTGAAGGTCCGTGTAATATGCTTTGGATAATTATCAGGACATATGCACCAAAAAAATTTGTCTGCAGATAGAATAGTTTTATTAGACAGGTATGTCCAACTGACTACTATAGGGTTAAACCTGTGGCACACAAAACTCCTCTCTCTCATTTATACCTTTCACTCCAACAGCACCTTGCACTCCTTTAGCACCAGTTTCTCCCTTTTCACCATCAATTCCAGGGCTCCCCTGAGGTCCTTGTACTCCTTTCGCTCCTTTAAGTCCAGCTAAACCTGGAGAACCTTTATCACCTTTAGGTCCAGGAGCACCTGGTAAGCCATTTTTCCCAACACTGCCAATACCTCCTGGCTCTCCTTTTGGTCCAAGAGCACCTTTTAATCCAGGAGCACCTGGAGAACCTGGTGCTCCATCTCTGCCTGTAGCAAAATTTCATGTCAATTCTTTTTTTCAAAATTATTTACAGTCTCTGCTTTGCAATGTCAAAACTTTGTCATTAATATTTAATGCTAAGTAAATATTTGGATGTATTAAAATTTTTCCAGACAGTTGTGATTGCAAAAACTTATAATGAACTCAGATGGTAGTACAGAGTAAACTTCTATGCAGAAATATTCAGTAAAACATTACTTTTGGAGAAACTCTTCGTGCATTATTTTATTTAATTCATAATTTTGTGTAACTTCTTTTTGATTTTGTGTAACTTCGTTTCAAATGAGTGAAACTTTCATTTCTTCAAAGTAAGGCAAAAACTTTTCACAGCAGTTATCAAGTTAGCAGATTACTGTCAGCAATGTGAACTGGGTAATTGATTTTTTAATTTATAATTAACACCTTATAATTTTGAAATATATATATATATATATACATATATATATATGTATATGTATATATATATATATATATATATATATATATATATATATATATATATATATATATATATATCTATATATATGTATATATGTATATATGTATACATATGTATTTATGTATATATATATGTATATATGTATTTGGTACTAATACAATTTTGGATAAAAAAATAAGTTTAGATCTTCATTTATTGACTACAATACTGTTTCACGTAGTGCGAGCTACGATCATCAGGTCGTTGTGTGTACGCTTGAGTGATTTTGTTTTGAAATTAGTATTGTTAGTGTATTACTACGCTGGAATGTTTTAACTAGCGTCTGTTAAGTGCCCAAGTAAAAATTTGCGTTTATGTCTACATGTGATGGAAAGCTCTTTTCGTTTGTTGAGGGAAGATAATTCCGGTTGTTTTAAAATCATATACTTCTCATAGTTGCATAAGTTACATCTGTTGGTTAGGTTTGAGTATGATTTGCAAATTTTTAAAATATTCCATTTTAAGCTGAATTTTGTGCTGTTGTCTTTTAAATTCCAGATGTGTCTGCTGAGTTGCGTGCTGTTGGCTTTATCTGCATGTAGGAAAGAGGCTTTGTGGTTATTGAATCTGGTTTTGAAGGTAGTCGAACAGAGTCCTATGTATGAATGGCTGGAATTATTGTCATGTCTTGTTACAGTTGCTTGGTATATTACGTCTTTGTATAAGCATTTACCATTTAATGGACAGTGGGAAGGTTGTTTGCAGTTACATTGTGTGTTATTTAGTTTAGTAGCGGTAGTAGGGGTGTGTGTGGTTTGAAGTTTGTGATGGTTCGAGCCATCAATAATATTTTTCATGTTGGGCATGCATGAATAGCTAATAGCTCACACTACGTGAAACAATATTGTAGTCAATAAATGAAGATCTAAATTTATTTTTTTATCCAAAATTGTATTAGTACCAAATATAAACACTCTATTTTTCGAAATATTGAGTTCTTTTGATTCATTTTTAATTATAGAAACTACATATGTATATATGTATATATGTATATATATAGTAAATGCAGAAAATAGTCTTACTCTTAAATTTTCTAAGTTCTTACCATCACGGCCATTTAAACCAGCTGCCCCATCTTTTCCATTCTTACCATCACTACCATCACTTCCATCCTTTCCATCTTTTCCATCTTTCCCATCAATGCCCCGAACACCTGATCAAGTGTTTTAACTGGTCAACTTTTTGAGCTAGTTGATGCAACTGTATAACACTCAGCAGCAACAGTATTAGTAGCAGTAGCAGTAGCAGTAGCAGTAGCAGTAGCAGTATAGCAGTAGCAGCAGCAGTAGTAGTATTAATAGTATATAGCAGCAGTAGTAGTGATAGTAGCAGTGATACTAGTAGTAGTGATGGTCGTGATGATAGTGATAGTACTGGTAGTAGTGATAGTACTGGTATAGTAACTGGGCGCAGCTGGGCGCAGCTGGGCGCAGCTGGGCGCAGCTGGGCGCAGCTGGGCGCAGCTGGGCGCAGCTGTGTACAGCTGTGTACAGCTGTGTGTAGTTGTAGACTTGTATAGAGTTATAGTGGTAGTGATAGCAGTAGTAGTCACCAAAACCCATTAAACAGTCTGCTTGCTAGCTTTTTTATTTTACACTAAAGGTTTAATTGTTCATAATATGAGTCAACTTACAGCATATCTTGATAAGAATGAAAAAACATGTTTTGTACAGAAAAGGCAAGGTGTAGCTGCGTTTAGAACTTGGTTAGTTTAAAGTGCATGGTTAGACTTCAATAACAGGAAACAGAAAAAAAAACAAAAAAATGTAAAGCATATGTACTTTAAATTTTATTAAAGTTATGCATGCAATTGCAATATTGGGAGAAGCCATAATTAATTGTTTGCAAATTCAATCTTATATGAGCATAACAATAGGGGTAACGGGGGCACAACGGTCATAGGGGTACAAAAAGCCGGCCAAATTGTGAGAGAACTTATTGACTTAGAGTTGTGATTTTTTTTTCATAAAAAGGTATTGACATAAATATTCAGCCTTTGTAGTTTCAACACTTGCGGAACATACGTGTTGAAAAAGCGAGTAAAAAACTGTTTTTACCTACTTTTTGTAAAATTTTTTAGATGTCGTTAAAGCTTCATAACTTTTTACACTCGAAGGCAAGAAGCCTATATTTTACTAATAATGTTGCCATTGCTTGTCTCTACATTGCTTAATTAGTATAACAGCAAACTCTAAAATAAATTTTCCTTGAGGCACATTTATGTTCAATTTGGCCATCCGGGGCACAATGGGCCACGCTGACCGGGGCGCAATGGGCCACCTGATTATTGTACCCTGATCACTGTTATTAGTTTGTTTGCCAAAAAGTTGGTTGAAATGTTACTAAAATCTATAGATATAGCCATTTCCGACTTTTTTGTAAAATATCAAAGACATCATGGTAAGACTACAAAACTACAAGGTGAAGCTCCCCTAATATATACATCTGGTGAAGTTAAAGCTATGCTATTTTATACATAATACAAAACACTCTGCTGTTCCTACTAGTAGATAGTCATGATATTCATTATACATTATATCATTGAGGGAGTATACATGTATTTGACAAAAATGAATTGTGATTTGCTCACTCGCTCCCCTCCCCTCTCCCTCCGTACCCCAGCCACAAACCGAAGCCATGCACCTTAGCTACAGTTCATAGAAAAAGTCCATTCAAAATTTTGTAGCACATGTAACTAAAGTTTTTTTTGATAAAAGTTTCTCTGAAGTGTAAATGAAAAACATTTTTAGTTCTAAACGGTAATAATAATGACAGCGTAGAACCGATTGATGTGCGTTTGATTTTGCCTTCCTTTGCTATCCGTGGTGGCACAAACTGTACAGCTAAAACATGAATTTTGCTTTAGATCTGAAAGAATATTTTCATTTATTTATAATATTAAATAAATAAGAATCAGATGCAACAAAATCTGCAAAGTTTCAATATATTTGTTGTGTTCGATCCAGTGGCCCATCGTACCCCGGTACCGGGGCACAATGGGCCGATTTTTTTGTCATAAAAATTTCGTTATACTGAAAGTTGTGAGAGAGATAGAAACAACAAACTGATACCTGTTATAGACAACAGATGCAGCATTAAGACTAGAGATTATTAAACTAGTAACTTGAAAAACAGACGAATGAGAGCAAAAAAAGTAAAATTCGGCCCGTTGTGCCCCCCCCCCCCCCCCCCCCCCCCGTTACCCCTACTAGTTGGTATATTTAGACTTCAGAAATATCTCCACAGTATAACTTAGTTTAGTCAAAGTTAATTTGTTATATTTATAATTAAAATTATAACTGCTCACCAAATATGCAGATCTGTTCCAGCAAACTTGGAAACTTTTCCCTTTCTTTTTTTCCAAAGTTTTCTGTTTTAGGCAATTCCCCAGTGAGCAACTTAAAATATAAGTTAATAAAACTGATCGTAACCTACCAGAGCTATTAATAATTTTTCAGCATTCAGTAAATAATTTATTATATACAGCTCTTCATATAAAGCAAACTCAAACAGCATTAGCTTTAAAGCTTTTGAATTTAATTTGAACCAACAGCTAATGAATATGTGTAAAAAAATTTTTGTTTTACTCCGTTTAAAGTTGCATGTATAGTTCTAACTTACAGCTTTGAGTAAGGAGTAAACTGTTGCTTGCAGTTCTACATTAGCTTTCTGTTGAAGCTCTAATTCTTGCTGTAAAGTTTCAGCTTTTAGATGTAAAGCTTCAACCTCTTCCTTTAGAATAACAGTCAGTTCTTCTTTTAGCTTTTCTCTTTGCTCTGCCAGCAACTCTCTAACACCCTCTACATCATAACTTCCAACACCAGCTGAGTATCCAATCAGAGAACAGAGTATGACCAAAGTTACTACTGAAACACGCATGTTTGTGTTCTTTTAACAAAACTTTTATGAAATTAAAGCACAATTATTAACACTTTAAAACTTTCTAAATCACTTTATTCTTTGAGTCTTCTTTGATAGCATCGATCAGCCGATGTCTACCTTGTTATGATTAGAACAGAATTTATACAACTTTTATATTCACAAGGAGCCAATGATCAAGTCACATCTATTGACTGCAGCCAGTGCATGTGTAATCAATCTCTCTACTCTATTCAGTTTGATAATAAAGTTAAAATAAGTCTTTAGCTGTTACATTAGTATATACAATACTTCTTATTGTCACTGGTTTTTGTGCTGTTTTAGATTTTGGAGACTATAACAATGTATTTTTTTTGTTTTTTATCAAATTTAAAGGCTAAATATATTTTAGCATTGCAGCATTCCATTGAAGTTTTGGTAGCTTAGTGACTGTTAACAAGTTATTGGCTGATTGGGTTTGCAGCAATCATCAGTTTAATACAGGGCTGTTCAACAGCTGGCCTTATGCAGGGCTATTATAGATGAGAATATATACCAGCCTACATTTATGTGGCCCTCAAAGGCATGAAATTTAACAAATAAAATCAGTTTTTACAGTTACATATATGAATTAGAGTGGAAAATTTATTTTTTAAATATTTTATTTACAAACATGCTACAAAACATGCAGCATGCAGTAGCTATTGCATGGGACATTATACGTTGACATGAGACAGTTATCACTGATGTCATATGAATAGAAATTTATAAAAAAGTAACTTATATTAAATATGCTAATACTATGGTCCTCAGATCAAGCTAAATTTCACAATGTGGCTCTCAACACCAGAATGTTCCATTTCAGTATAGACTTTGCTCTGAAAAAGTTATAGACATGCACCACTGGCTTAGACTAAAAAACACACAAGTTTAGAGTCACTGTATTCCTGTGAGAAACCCCTAGACTAGGGCTGTTCCCTCCCTGATCTAAACTAGCTATTTCTTAATTGGAATTGTAATCATCATTACAAATATTTACTAACTTCTGCTACTTAATATAGTGCATGTATTCTTTTTTCTTGATTGTGAGGATCCCCATTAACCTTAGCTATACCATCTTCAATTTTAGACTGTGTACCATAAATAGCTGTACGTTACTATACTCAAAGTTTTGTTGTAGAATAACATCTCTCAGAGTGGAAAACACTTTTATGTGCCTTTCTTATACTCTGTGTTCAATTTCTGTCTAAAGAGGAAGTTCCTACAAATATTTTGGAATAGAGAACTTAACTTCCTGATGTTATCAGCTCACAGAATAACTAATAATCATCAGTATATGTAGTCACATTCAATGTTATTTGATTTAATCATCAGTTCTGAGTACAAGTTTATCAGAATAATAGAAATATTTTATTCTTTTTATATTAACTCATGTAAACTAATTTTAGGTATGCTTTACTTCTATAGAATTTCTCTATAATATATTATAGTTCAACTTAACCAGTTTTCTAACACTCTATCATGGAAATATACTGCACTTCATTGCCACCTCTTTGCTAAAAGCTCTTCCCAATAGTTTCAACTAGAATTGTTAATGGCAGAAAATACTTGCATATAATTATATGCATGCATTTAGTATATAGCAATATTATAGTAGTAAATTTTCAAATAGTTCTAAAGTTTTGCGCTACAAATTTGTACTTATACATCAGCATGAAAGTTGCTTCTGTTATAAACTCAATAGGTAGATGCAGGAAAAAAGAAATGTAACAAACATCTTGTTTAGCTAATATATTCACATAGATAGCCCAAAATTTACTACACTATCACTATCTTGTTATTGTTTACTATCACTATCTTGTTATTGGTTACTATCATTACATCAATTTTGTTTATTTTCACTATAATATTGATGTCGGTCACTATCAGTACGCATTATTGTATTTATTATCACTACCATGTTCTTGTTTACTTTCACTACACTTCCCTGCGCTTACTAACATTGTTAATGCTCTTTGTCACTAAATTGTTATTATTTACCGCCACTAAGTGTCACTGTTTACTATCATTACTAAAAATAAGATTCTTAGAACTTTGTTGTGAAAAAATCAATATTCTATAGTATTTTTGCTTCCATGCAACTTTACTTTTTCTTGACATAATAAAGAAATGTATAAAAAGTAAAACCAGGTGTTTTTATTAGACTGCATGTATCTTTCCAAATATAATATTTGAATATTGCATAATATATTAATGACAGTGTAGAACATATACATCCAGGTGTTTCTATTAGCCTGTGTATTAAAGTATTCAGTTTAAGAAGGAAGTTCCTGGTTCATATATCAGCTCATAGAATAACTAATAATCATCAGTATTCAGTCACATTCAATGTTATCTGATTCAATCATCAGTTCTGAGTACAAGTTTATTATCAGAATAATAGAAACATTTTATTCTTTTTATAATAACTCATGTAAACTAATTTTAGGTATGCTTTACTTCTATAGGATTTCTCTATAATATATTATAGTCTAACTTAACCTGTTTTCTAATACTCTATCATGGAAATATACTGCACTTCATTGCCACCTCTTTGCTAACAGCTCTCCCCAATAGTCTCAATTAGCATTGCTAATGGCAGAAAATACTTGCATATATATGCATGCATTTAGTATATAGCAATACTATAGTAGTAAATGTTCAAATGACTCTAAATGCTTTGCGCTATAAATATGTACTTACATCAGCTTGAAAGTTGTTTCTGTTATAAACCCAATAGGTTATAGATACAGGGAATAAGAGAAATTGAAAAAATATCTTGTCTAGCTAATATTATATGTTTTCTTACAATAAATTGAGTGCCTTAGATGTCTTTCAATCTTTTCCAATCAAAATTAAGGAAGTCTATAAAACGTCTTCTTAGCTATGTTTTCAGCTTAAGCAAAATATACAGTGGACTATTTTCTATACTCTTTCTCATTTATGGTATAGCATGGCGGCACATTGTTAGAATTGTTTAGCATAGAAGTTTTAGCATGTCATTATTATGAGATAGCATGGTGTGGGACTAATATTATTATTATATAGTCAACTGATGTTCCTGGATGGCCTGTATATTTTATTAATCATTATGATAATCAGAAGTTGCCTGTATACTGTGTTTATTTCCTTGCCTGCTGAATGTAAATTAAATATTATATTATATTTATAAATGTGTATATAGCTATAGAAAATATATTAATAGCAAACTTCCACTACATATAAGCAGAAAATTATGCAGCAGCCATGATCTACAGATGATCTAGATCTTGGTTTAGTAAATACTAAGTCACATGGGTTGGAATCCCAGTAAAGGCCACTGGTAATGTTAAAAAAAGGACCCAGTTATAATTGTTCCTTTAATAAATTGTATGTCTGGTAAAATTAGGTCTTTAGTTTTGGGATTTATAGAATTAATCATATAAAATTTCTTCTCAACATTTCACTGTATATAATAAAACAAACAGTTATATATATATGGAATTATTTATACTTACTATAGAGAACTTATGTTGCTTTGGTCACTCCAAAACGCTATCTCTTCTGCATTGTAATTGACAGATATAATACAGCTTGGTAAAACTCTGTATAATTTTTCTTTAACTCATAGCAACAGAATATAGTTGATGGTCTTTAAATATCTGAATAGCAAAGTCATGCTTATATCTTGTGTGCACATATAATTTAGTAGCAATACATTAGCTCATATATGGTATAGCTATAGGGGTAAGGGGGGGGGGCACAATGGTCATAGGGGTACAAAAAGCCGGCCAAATTGTCAGAGAACTTATTGACTTAGAGTTGCGATTTTTTTTTCATAAAAAGATATTGACATAATTATTCAGCCTTTGTAGTTTCAACACTTGCGGAATATACGTGTTGAAAAGGCGAGTAAAAAACTGATTTTACCTACTTTTTGTAAATTTTTTAGGATGTCGTTGAAGCCTTATAACTTTTTACACTCAAAGGCAAGAAGCCTAGATTTTACTAATATTGTTGCCATTGCTTGTTTCTACAATGCTTAACTAGTATAACAGCAAACACTGAAATAAATTTATTTTCAGTTTGGCCACACGGGGCACAATGGGCCACCTGATTATTGCACCCTGATCACTGTTATTAGTTTGTTTGCCAAAAAAGTTGGTTGAACTGTTACTAAAATCTATAAATATAGCCATTTCTGACCTTTTTGTAAAATATTAAAGATATCATGGTACGCTAAGACTACAAAACTACAAGTTGAAGCTCCCCTAATACATACATCTGGTAAGGTTAAAGCTTTGCCATTTTATACATAATACAAAACACTCTGCTGTTGCTATAACTATTAGATAGTCATGATAATCATTATATATTACACCATTAAGGGAATATACATGCAATTGACTGAAATAAGTTGTGATTTGCTAATTCGCTCCCCCCTCTCTCTATAGCGTATACTCCAGTCACAAACCTCAGCCATGCATGCACCTTAGCTACAGTTCATTGAAAAAAGTTCACTCAGAATTTTGCAGTACATTTTAGTAAAGTTTTTTTTAATAAACGTTGTTCTGAAGTAAAAATAACAAAACATTTTTAGTTTTAAACAGTAATGATAATGGCACTGCAGAACTGAGTGACGTGCGTTTGATTTTGCCTTCCTCTGTTATCCGTAGTGGCACAAACTGTACGGCTAAAACATGAATTTTGCTGTAAATCTGAAAGAGTATCTTTATTTATTTGTATTATTAAATAAATAAAGATCAGATATAACAAAATACGCAAAATTTCAATATATTTGTTGTGTCCCACCCAGTGGCCCATTGTACCCCGGTACCGGGGCACAATGGGCCAATTTTTTCGTCATTATTCTGAAAGTTGTGAAAGAGATAGAAACAACAAACTGGTACCTGTAATAGACAACAGATTTAGCATTAAGACTAGAGATTATTGAGCTAGTAACTTGAAAAACAGACGAATGAGAGCAACAAATGCAAAATTCGGCCCGTTGTGCCCCCCCCTCCCCCCTTACCCCTATTTCATTTTAAAGCAGTGTTTGGATGAATTAATAGAAAAACATTATTTAATTTGATTCTTCAGCTGTTTTTCAATGTTTATAGTTGACCTTATTTATATGCAGTAGTTGTATATATATATATTAAAGCAATTGTTATTTTGTTATAAACTTCAGTTAATTTTAAGTTTACCTAAACAATAGCTCAGTTGCCTTCAATGCAAAGGTGCATTAAATGCAAGCTTTTGATTAAAACCTAAATAAAAAGTAGTTATTTTAGTTAATTGTTGACCTTATGTTCAAAGTTTAAATATTTCTTGAAGCAAGATGTCAAGGACTTCTATATAATATAAATGCCAACCAGTCCACTATACTTTCTTACTACCATGTTGAATGAAGGCAAAGCTTTAATGCTGAACAGACATTCTACTCAGAAAACAATGTCAAAAGACTTATGACCAGATATGCAAAACACCAGCACTAAAGATGCCATGCTTTGTCAACCCTGACAGACGCTTGTCTCTCCCTGAGTGAGAATGGATTATTGATCTCTGAATTTCCTTATGTTGCTATATTATTTTGCTCTAAATGCCTTTTGTTTGCTGACATTCAAACAGCAACTGAACTGTAATTTTCAGCTGTTTGGCGCTCTGTTGAACTGCCAATAAAAAAACTTCAACTCGTGTTAGAAAACATTTTATTGAATAACACAAATCAAAGTAATTATAATGAATATATATCATAATAAAGGCTTTTAATGATCACCAAAAATATAATAATCAAATGATTGACAACTGTGAAAACTTAACCAGTAGTGACTCAATATAACTGTAAATGCAACATTAAGTACAATAGTAAGTACAACAAAGTCATTTGCAACATTAATGAGCAATGAAACAATAAAATAATAAGTAAATTTAATAATACAGATAGAATTATTATAGGTTACACCAAATAATTATACACCAACTTTCTATGGTCATTAGCTAGTAGTTTATAGCAGAGAGAAGAAATGCAAAAGCTATAATGATCAACAAAATATTGTCCAATAAAAATTTAAGCATACAGCAGCATACCGTATGCTAACTGCCAAACTTTATCTCTCTATAGAATATAGTTATTCTAATCTGTTGGAATTTTGTCTCTTTCTATTAGGATATAAGTGGTGGGAGCACAACCTCGTATATATAAAGTATTATCTATTATTATTTTATTAATTTATATCATAACTATCAAAAGTAATGGTGAAGTTTGTCATATAAGGTAGTTCAGCTATGCTATTGGAGGAGAAATACAAAGCAACAGTTTGTACTGGCAAAAGAGAAGAAAAGAGAGAGAGAGAGAGAGAGAGAGAGAGAGAGAGAGAGAGAGAGAGAGAGAGAGAGAGAGAGAGAGAGAGAGAGAGAGAGAGAGAGAGAGAGAGAGAGAGAGAGAGAGAGGAGAGGAAAATTGTGAGTGTTTAATACTTTATTTATATGGTTTAGCAACTAAAATAAATAAGATTTATCAGCACTTGCTATGCTGAAAAGCTTTACTGAATTACTTTAACTTGAATATTTATATGAGTAGTTTGGTTTATCATTCAAAACAAAATGGTCGAGCTGCTAAAATTGTCAAAAACCAGTAAAAGTAAAGATTAACCAAAGACAAGAAACAAATATATGTACTATTTCAGCAACTACCATACACTTTTTGTTGGCCTCCTTATACTACTACTATAAGTAACTACCATGTGGAAGTTAATGGGACACTAAGCAATTTCATAGTCAAAAACTAAATAAAATAAAATTAATAAATTAATATTTGTGAAATGTGATTTTGAAATTGAAAAAAGGTATATTGAACTATAATATAATCCCTGCAACAGCCACACGTTGCCCTTGTATATGTTGAAACCCACAATCATAGTTTAAGTCCAGAGTTACCATAGCAACTAATAAGCTTCTATAAGAAACACTTGCAGTGACATGCATAGCTTGGCAAAAATATGATGTCTTGCAGAAAATATGCCAAGATAAAACCCCAGAAGAAACCACTCAGAAGGTGGGTCTGGAAGACCGATGAAATGAGAAACCATGCACCATGCATTTGGTTTACTCGCTTAGCAGTCTTACCGACTTAAAGGGACAACATTTTAACTGAACAATATAAATGCCAAAGAGTTACCTGGCAAGCAATATATATGATAACTTATTATACTTGTTCTAGTTTCTACTAACATGATTGATATAATTCTACAAGTGATGTGTTTTATTAAATACCAATTCTTGTAAGATAAATATTTGTTTTGCAATATACTAATATCAAACCTTGCAATTTGTTATTGCATTACAAGTACCAACTCTTGCAATACTATAAATACCAACTGTTCAATGCTATTACCACTTTTTCAAATATATATCCTTATTATTGCATTACCAATACCAATTCTTGCATAACAAACTAATATCAATTATCCTTGCAATAATCTTCAGGGTACTTTAAACTGATAACCGTTCTTGCCAACTCAATACCAATTATTCTTACAGTACAGATACAATTTATTGCAGTTAAACTAAATGTAGTATATAATATCTACCAAGCTATAAAGTTTTACGCACATAACTAAATGCTCTTAAATGTGATCTATATTTAGCTTAGTGTATTAATGTTTGATTTCAGTGAACTTTAATTACTTAAACAAATTATATAGAATTATAATTTAAAATTTTTTCTTTAAGAAAATAACCTGCAGATGACAAGGTTAATAACAGTTTACAAGATACAATCAACAACTCTAGCTGCATGTAAAAAGCTGAATATATCTTAAAAAGATACTTTTAAAACTGAAATTTATCTAATCAAAGCTGAATTTTTAACCCACAGTTTGCTTAAAATGAAGGCTATTGTGAGAATGCTTTTTAAAAAATAAAATTTCCAAGCGAGCAATTAACTTAATAGGTTTCTCCCTACTAATATAACCCGGTTTGAAAGAATCTATAGCAGAACACAGGAGCAAAAATAACCAGATACTCAACTCTTGGCATTGTCAAAGGTCTTGTGGGAGGGGGAGGCTTGAACCCTTCATATATATATAGCCAGCACATGTCATGTTGTACCAATTTTCTAACCACCCTGATAGCATTTAAAGGGTAGCAGTACATTTTTATTCTCATGTCCCGGATACTGAATTTATAACATGGAGTTGTTTCCACATTCTATAAACTAATTATTAGGAGCAGACTAATTAAGAAATCAAAGTTATACATCACATAAAGCTAAAAACATGCTAAAGAAAATTGCCCCGAAAGTTATAAACATTTAGGCAGTAGCACACATATCAGTATTTCAACCAATTCTGTAAAAAACTTGTTTTTAGTGAAATTTTTGAAAATTAGATTTTGAGGCATTTTATGATAATTTGTTTATATTGAGCAATGTTGCAGCAGCAGTTATGATATAATTTTCATCAGTACTTTGATGTGCAGACTGTAACTATTCTGTATGACAAGATTGTCAAGTTGAACTCTACAGACAAGAGTTATCAGCCCATGTAGGTGTGTAAGTAATTGTAGTTCAGCACTGTCTTCCCAGTTAATAAAACTGATAGTTCAAAGCTTGAGAAGCATTTATATCTAATGTTTTGTTTTCATTAGCATTTTTTAGTTGTGTGTGAGTGTGTGTGAGTGTGTGTGAGTGTGTGTGAGTGTGTGTGAGTGTGTGTGAGTGTGTGTGAGTGTGTGCGTGTGTGCGTGTGTGCGTGTGTGCGTGTGTGCGTGTGTGCGTGTGTGCGTGTGTGCGTGTGTGCGTGAGTGTGTGAGTGCGTGAGTGCATGAGTGCGTGTTTGCTGAAACATACTAACACAGATTAGACATTACATAAATACCCTACCAGCTTCAGCTATAAACTCATATCAATTAGGAAGAGCCACAACACAATTACCCACACTCACATGAGATCGTAACTCTGGACTATAGAGTATAATTTGACAATCCTTTTAACCAAACAAAGTGACAGCCAGCACACCAAATCATTGATAGGATTTATACTCCACTGCCACTCAACGTTGCTCAATTTTAACAAATTACCATGAAAATGCTTCCAGCTCTACTTTTGAGAATTTTCATAAACAATTATTTTACAAAGTTTATCGAAATGCTAATATGTGTGCTACTGCTTATACATTGTAGCTTAGTTTGAATTTTATGGGACAACTGCAAACTAATACTTTACAAGGCTGCTCCTGACGATTAGGTTGGAGGATGTATGGTGTGCACAACTGAAACTGGGTGAAAGTATAGTATACATGTATAAGGGATATATATATACACTATACACCATACACAGTTAGTTAGTTAAACTCTAACATTGTTATGAGGCCTACCATGGTATTTATAGATTTTAAGATGCAATAATATGGAGGACACAACTCCTCATTGTAAATTGAGTACCAGCTAGGGAAGGGTTTGTTTGTAATACATGCAGATGGTTTAGAGTAGCAATGATTCAAATAACAACCTGGCTAAAATTTTATGATCACATGAAAGCCTATAGATAAAACATGCATGAGTAATGCACCCTAAATGCAGTAGAACTTTTGCCATACAGATAACATTAGTAGTTATGATGAATTTTTAACCATGCAATCAATGTTATTAGATTTTAAAAGCTTTAGAGATAATATAGTTTCAACATGACGAGTGGTCTAAAATAAATGGATTAGAGTAAATTTTTGCTTAAACACACCTAACCCTGGTTTCGTCTCATAATTATACATGATAGTTATTTTTCTGGCTTCCCGTTTATTGCCGAAAAGTATTTTTAAGCTTATAGTACAGGTTTTACTAACCTATGAGTAGCCATGGTTTAGTGGTTAACGCGTTGGATAGCAAATACCAAGTCATGGGTTTGAACCCCACTAAAAACCAGTGGTGACGCTAGCAAAAGCATCCAATCATAATTGCTCCTGTGCCAGGTATGAATAAGTCATCAGCCAGATTTAACAAACTTTCTTACCAGGGATAATGACTATAAGCCAGTGTGAGTTATTTTTAGTAGACTTAAAATTCTGGTGAAATAAAGCTCTTGCATCATCTGAACACAATGACTGGAGTGTTTAGATGGAAGTGGTAAAACATGCAAAACGTAGATTACAGTTTAGAAATAACTAGCTCAGAGTGCCAACCAAAAGATAAGGGAAGGAAATAGATAACAGCAAATAGTATAGATCAACAATGAGTTTTACTTCATTATTGACAATATCTGAAGAAGTCAAAGTTAGAGTATAAGCTGCCAGCTAAGTTATTTTTAGAGATACTTGAATAGTACTAGCCACATTAAAGATATTTCCCTTGAAGATATTAGGATTTCATGCAATTATATTACGTATTAGGTATTTAAAACATGCAAAGATAGTATTAAATTTAAAGCATGCAACGTATTATTACATGCAAACTTGCATCCATATTACATTATGCAGAGTGTGGCTGTTACGGGGTTGCTTAATTTTGCAATTTTTACACTTAAGGATGTTAAACTATTATATAGTAGGAGAAATAAAAAAAAATCAGCAAAACATAAATGTTTGTGAAATATTACAGGGTAAATAAATGGGAAAGTAATTGAAGTTTAAGAAATTTTCTAAACAAAATTAAATGGTGATTAATAACCCAAGTAGATAAATTCTAGTGCCACTCAAAGAAAACTATTGTGTCAGTTTATTTAAGGGAATGAAATCAATATACAACTGGATACTTTATGCATGATCTTTTACACATTAAAATAAGTTATTGAGCAAAATATTATATTATATATATAATTATCTCTTTGATGTGAGTTTAGATGATTGGTAGTTCTATATGAAGTCCAACAACAACAGTTTGTGAAATTTAAATTTTAAGCTGGTAAGTGAAAATTAGTTGGGTTTTTGATAATTACATATTTAGTGTAAGTAGTTGGTGTGAAACTTATACATGGACAATAGTTTGAAGTAAATATGTGAATACTATTTCATCTAGTTTACTACTGAAGTGTGAGCCATGTTAGGGACTGTAAAAATAATATGGGTGAATGGGTGAGCTGATGAGGTAATGTTTGATTAGCTTCAGAAAAAAATATGTTTTCATATTTAACTCATTTGATGTCTATGATCAAAATAATTATTAGGTTACGGCGACATAGTTATGTGGGTTGGTTAAGAGAAGAGAGAGGATAGAAAAAAGGCAGTGAGAGAGTCATAGGCAGATGGTTAGATAAATGAATAAGGAGGTGAGAATGGAAACAAGAAAAATGAAGAATCAAAAGGTTGTTTGAATTTAAAGCTGAAGTGCATAGAGAAATAAAGTAATAACATAGAACTTAAAGAAGTTGCGCTCCCACCACTATTCCTGGTTACCTTATGGGTAAAATAATAGATGTAAGTGAATAGAAAGTTACAACCTGAAAGGAGGTCGAGAAACAATTTTCTTTTGTGCACATTTGCAGCATTTAGCTTTGGTGGCATTCTTTTTCTTCTGTCCTGTGGTGGTGTTGGCCGGTACTGCTGGTCCTTTCTTGGTAGTTGGACTTTTCTTCAAGTTTCTGAACACATCTCGTAGCTTTTGGTTGGCACTCTGGGCTGGTTTTTGTTTAGCAGGAGTAGAGGCACCTTTCTTGTTAGTATTAGGAACTGTTGAGACTTTTCTAGCTCTGATCGGATTCTTTCCATTCTTGATGACTTTCTTCTCAGTAGTTGCTTGGCATTTCATTGGTGATTTACCAGTTTTGAGTGGTGCCTTTGTTTTAGGCCCGGTCTTCTTGACATTGGTAACACACTCCACAGGGACAACTCGATTCCTGTGAAAAACTTTGTTGACAAACTTGGAAAATTTGCCTTTAGGCTTGGTTTTGCCGCTAGGCCCAGTCGGTTCAACTTTAACCGGAGAACATTTGCGTTTGGTCTTTTGTTGCTGCTGAGGAGCACACCGTTGGTTTTCAACTAGAGTCTTTGCTGCTCGATTATTCGGCCTTTGATTTCCTGGTTCTTCTAGCATTTTCTTGACATCCCATAGAAATGCAGTATTGCAAATCTCATCAGTACTTTCACTCGAATCACCTATAATTCTCAGCAGATCTTTTTTCCACGAACTTTGAGCCTCTTCTGATGACGTGCTTGGAACGCTATCTGTTGTGTCTCTAGTCTCAGAACTTTGGGTGAACCTTGAGGAGTATTCCGGGGTGAGAGATTCTGCAAAATAGTTCACCATACCAACATTGCTTCTCAATAACTAATATAATCTCCAAAACTTTAGTAGAACTCTGTGTATGCACACAGACAGATAAGCTTACTGTGTGGAATAATAATTTCATACTTTATAAATGATTGCAGAATAGCTTCAATAGCCATAGTGCTCCTGGGTTTTTAAGGTCGGAGTCATATGAAAAGACTATCGCTTTGTGGTTTTGCATTTGAAGTTGGTTGACCATTTACTTTTAAAAAAAATTCTTTTAAATAAAATAATTATTATAAACTCCTAAAGACTAATGAAGGATGGTTTTTGTATTTGGTTCTACAATAGTATTTACTATTTATGACTCATACCGGATTCTTCAGAATCTTCTGGTCTGAACGCATCGCCAAGTGCTCTTCTGTGCATTCTCCAGATTTGAGATAAGAACTCAGAGTTTTCTCCAGTATATGCACCTGAGTCGTCCATGATTCTCAGCAGGTTTGCTCTCCACGCATCCTGGTCTTCGTCTGCCGGTATGTCTGAAATGTCGTCGAGCGTGTTATCGTCATACGAAGGGCCTTCGCTGGAACTGGTGTAATAAACGAAGGACTCTGAATCTATAACAAAATAATATAGCATATTGAAACCATGTCTCTCAGTAGGCAAGTAATAATTAAATACCAATATCCACAAAGGCTTGTCAATATTTTTGAGTTTTGTTCTGAAACCACCAGACAAAAAATTTGATTAGTGGTTTTTGAGTTTTTGGCTAAAGGTTATATGAAGGTATAAATGAACTTCTAATTTCTAAACTTAACAAGCCTATACTCATTGAAGAGATATTTTTAAAGAACTGCATGAAATAAACAGTAGTTGCTTGCTAACAATGCATTGTGCATATCTAGGAATGTCTTTTAGCTGCTGCATGCTACTTCTGCAGTGCATTTAGATTTAGACACAAATAAGGCGAAATTTTAGCTAGTTTACTTGAATAAATGTTTTGCTAGCATTTGGCGAATTGTTTGTTTCAAACATGTATGTCATCACTATGGTTACAATACATACCACCAGAGTATTCAGCATGAGGTGGTCGCAGTGCGTTGTCAAATGCCTTCCTATGCAGACCCAGAACAAATTTTTCACCCTCGTTAGCATTCCTAGACTGTAATAATATTGACAGTATGTGATATACTACTGCTGCATGTGTTGCTATATCATTAGATATAATATACACCGATACTAATAGAAGGCAACTTTACACAACAGTACTAGTAGATCTAAAAATTATCAGTAATATTTTTATAATACTATATAAATAAAATACATGATATACATTAATTTTCATAATTTGGTGTTTGCAAACTTTGTATTTTAATTATTGTATGTGGGCAAACAATACAATTATAACATGTATAATATCTCAACGTAATTTATGTGGAGATCCAACTTTTTTTTAAATGTATAATATATACATATTATACTTACAGCCATAAATAAAACATGGCGGAAAGCTTTCTCTACCTTAAATATTCTGTTTTCATCCTACATAAGACAAACGAATTCACTAAAAACTAATAAAACCTGTTGATTTAACACACATATGGCATAGCAAAGTAGGTGAATACACGTGTATAGCAAAGTAGATGTGCAGTCTTTGCATAATAAAAGTTTCAAATAAACTGACACCTTAGCAATAAATATTAATTTGGGTGTTGGGTGTGGAGGTTGAGAGTTGGCTGTGGAAGTTTGGGGTTCAGGGCAGAGGTTGGGGCTTGGAGGTTAAGAGCGGAGGTTGGGGGTTTGGGGCGGATGTTGGTTGGTAGAGGCAGAGAGTGGGAGTTTGGGACAAAGGTTGGCTTTATGGGTGGAGGTTGCGGATTAGGGGTGGAGGTCGGCAATTGGGAGTTAAGGACAGAGGTTAGGGGTTAGGGGTGAAAATTGGAGAGCTAGAGGCAGAGGTTGGGGTTAGGGGCGGGAGTTGGAGGTTAGATGCAGAGGTTAGGGGTAGAGGTTAAAGGTTGGGAATGAAGGTTGAGGGTAGAGGTAAGGGGTGAAGGTTTGAGGGCTAGGGGCAGAGTTTATGGGTTAGAGGCTGAGATTAGGGACAGAAGTAGGAAGGTTTGAAATTTCAAATAAACTGACACCTTAGCAAGAAATACCAGGTTGCGGGTTAGCGGCAAAAGTCTGAGGTTAGGAGCAGAGGTTGAGGGTTAGGGGCGGAGGTAAGGAGCCGATTTTGGAGATAGGGGTTAGGGCAGAGGTTGGAGATCAGGGGAGATGGTTGTGGTTAGGGCAGAAGGTAAGGTGGAGGTTGGAAGCGATGGTTGGCGGTTATGGGCTGAGATTGGGGATTAGGGCTTTGGGGTTTTTGGGGTTGGGATGTTGGGGGTTTGGGGTTTGAAATTTGGAGTTTGGGGTTAGGAGCGGAACTCAGAGGTTAGAAGCCGTGGTTGGAAGTTAGGGGCGGGGGATTAGGGGCCGATTCTGAGGATTGGGGGTTAGGGGCAGAAGTTGAGGGTGGAGGTTGGGGGTTGGGACGGAAGTTTGGGGTTAGCATTTTGGGTTTAGGGTTTACTTTAAGAAATTATAGAGCTGCAATAGTATTACTACAATTAGTTTAACTATAACAGGTTTATCTTTTATCTGACAAACAGAAATGTTATAAGAGTTGTAACAGTTTGCTGTCAAGAAAAATTGCTGTCTATCTTAATACACTTTCATGCAGGAATGCGGCATGAGCACCATTTATTGTGCTAATCGTTTACAGTATACACAATCAGCAGGCCAGCTAAGTTTACAAAAATTTTAAACACAATAACCTATAAGCAAAATACATATTCAACTCACCAGATACTTGTAGCAGTCTGGGTAAGCCCAAGTTAAGTAGGTCACGTGTTTCCTTGGCTCAAACATGATGATGATGTCTTCAAATCTCTCTCAATGAGTCAGAGTTTGAAGTAATCGGTGAACTTTGCTCTCAGACGTTAAGAAGTGCTGTCTTTAGTAATCAATCGTTTGCAGATTAAATCTCACAAGCTGTATAAAGACACAAAATTATGTACTTATTTTAGCAGTAAGAAATATCAAAGCTTTTCCCTTTATTACCATATTATATTATTATATTTTTAGCAATAATTGTTACATTTGTAATATTTTACCTGAGAAAATTTATGAAAATATTGAATTAAAGTGAGCTAAAGTAAACAGCAAAGATACAAATATAACAATTTATATTAATATTTTTCACAACAGTGATATGCACTAGCTTATTAGGTAATGAATAAATGATAATAACTAATGGCAATGCTATAATATAGTAATAACATTTTTGAGAAACAATGATACTTTCTATTTGCATAATAAATAATAGCAGTGAACGAACAGTCACACATATATTATGCTCAAGCCTAAATTGAAAAATCTAGTGCTAAAATGCTGAAATAGTTATAAATTATGGTAGACAAATAGTGTACTTTACTTACATGCTTCAATAACAATTTGATAATATATTAGCAAACAAAGCAATATTTCATCATCCATACTAGTTATCAACTATTGTTGCACTCAGTGTTGCAGGCAATGGGCTCTCAACTAATTATTTCATTGTTTATAATATTTAAATTTTTAAATTCTTGAATCCTCCAGTTAGAGATTATTGTTGCTATATTTAATGTTCAAAATATGATGCATTATGTAAAATTAAAAATATAATTTAATATAATTTGGTAAAAGCATTCCCATTGACGCAAACAAAGTTCTATACATATTTTGTGGCAGTGAAGTTACACATAAAATAAGTTCCATGAGTCCGTATCTTTAAATAAAAAAATTTGTTCTATGTGTTTTCATAATTTTTATAAATTATATAATACTTTCAAGATAAGTAAAAATCTACACAGATGTGTGCTATATAGTTGAAACCTCAAGCTACAATGTCTTGGCTGCCGCACCCCCACCCCCTTCCCCTTAGTTATTTGTCACTACTCTTGTTTTTGTGTCTTTGTACATATTTTTGATGATATTGATGTAAGCTTTGGGTACATAGCGCTTCCTTAGACAATGCCATATTAGCTCTCTTGGGAAGGTATCATAAACCTGCTTTAGGTCAACAAGTACCATATGCATTTCTTTCTTAAATTCTCTGTATTTTTTCTGCAGAATTTGAAGGCAAAACATTGGCTCAATAGTAGATTTGCCTATTTGAAAACCGTATTGGTTGTCCTTTAACTTGACCAACTCCTTTATAGCTAGCCTTGCTTTGATATCTCTTTCATAAAGTTTGAGAAAGTGGCTGAGCAACTTTATACCCCGGTTATAGTCACCACAGCTGAGAGGGTCACTTTTCTGTTTGTAAATGGAAATGATTCTACTTTTTTGCCACTCTTTTGGTATTCCTTTTCTCATTGCTTCTGTAAAACAGGATGCATGTAATTCATGCAGTACCTGTGTCCTAAAGTTTCTTAATCATCTCTATGGGGAGCTCATCAGATCCTTTTGCTTTATTTGGTTTTATTCTTTCTAACTGGTTTGTAACTTCCTCTTGTGATATTTCCTCAACTGCCCTTGTACTTTTTCAGCTGCTGTTATTTCCAGTGTTCTGTTTTTGGTAATAAGTGGGTTTTAAAATATTCCTTCAATTTTTCTTTGATGTCCTTTTCCTCACTTTCTATTTTGCTTTGCTCATCTTCGGTAAACACTACCCAGTCTATATCCTTCCCTCTCCTCTGCCTTGTCCTTGCTAACTTGTAAAACTCTTTTGGGCCAATTTCTTCTAAATCTTTATACAAGTCTTCATAGCCTGTCTCCTTTGCTATTGCACACTTCCCTTTGCTGATTTTATTCAATATTTTTAAAGTTTTCTTGTGTTCAACAGATCTTGTTTTTTCCAGTCTTTGAAAGCTTCTTCCTTATTTTTCACTACCTCTTGGACTTCCTCGTTCCACCACCATGATTCTTTCTCCATGTACATTCCCCTCCTACTGCGCCTGAGTGACTCCTTCGCTGCTTCAATTTTTTTGGTATGTCTCATCCCATGTTAAATTTCTCAATTCACTTTGTTCTGTCAGCATCTCTGTAACTTTGCAGTTCATCTCATCCCTTCCTTTTTTTTTTACCAGTTGATTTGCACTGGTCTCTCTCTCACATTGTTATTGCTTACTATCACTATATTGTTATTGTTTGCTATCAATACATCGTTATTGTTTGCTATCATTATATTAATGTGGTTCACTATCCCTACATTGTTGTAGTTACTATCACTGCCATGTTATTGTTTACTTTCACTACATTTTTGGTGCTTACTATCATTTTAATGCTCATCGTCATTAATTAAATTCTTATTTATTACTGTCGCTAATAGCTTTTGTTTAGTATCACTACAGTGTTATTGTTTACTATCATTACTAAACGTAAGGTTCCTAGAAATTTGTTGTGAAAAAAATCAACATTCCATAATATGTCTGCTTACATGAAAATTGATTTTTTTTTTTCTTACAATAATGGAAAAATAAGTATAAAAGATACGTACCCAGGTGTTTCTATTAGCCTGTATATTGAGGTATTCAGTTTAAGAAGGAAGTTCCTGGTTCATATCAGCTCATAAAATAACTAATAATCATCAGTATGTAGTTACATTCAGTGTTATCTGATTCAATCATCAGTTCTGAGTACAAATTTACTATCAGAATAATGCAAATATTTTATTCTTGTTTCTTAACCCACTGATTCCATGTAGTTATGCTTTGCTTTGCATGATGTTATTAATCTTTTTTTCATATAATAGCTCAACTAAAATATTGAGCGTTGCAGCATAAATTATTTTATTAATTTTTTTGTTGAGGCTACTGCTCTTATGTTTGTATTATATTTTTTTTGCTGTTCTGTGTTAGGTTATACATATAACATTTTGAAAACTGAATTCAGGGATTTCGAATACAGCCAACACCAAGAAATGTGAACTTTAAACTACAGCTCACAGTTTCAAGTATAGGAAGCTTTTTGAAGTTGAAGTTTTTAAAAATAAGTATTAGCACTAGACGAACATGCAGTTGAAGCAAAAGCATTTTAGATTAAAAATACAATCAAGAAAAGACATTTTTAGTTATTAGTTTACCAACTTTCAGTTCTATACAACAATGAAAGCACCACCCAAATAGAGATATATAAAGCCATTACATTTGGTTGATTAAAAGCCTAGCAATTCACTGAACCCCCCTGGCTATACAGAAATTATGCAGGTTTTTTGAAGTGATAAAAAAGTAAAAGTGGTTACAAAAGACATTCTTTTTGACACTTTTTAAATTTGAAACACCAGCCTAGCAATCAAAGCTTGAAAGTCTAAAATAAATAATTCAGGGAGACCCCTTTCTTTGACATCACTTATCACATGCATGTTTACAGTATGAAGGATTATTCATTTAGTTTGCAGAAGTATGGGAACTTTATTGATAATTATTAAACTAATGTTTCATATATATACTCTTTCCTTTTACTTGATCAATAGAAATCAATGACATGGGTTTTTATTGTTAGTGTATTTAGAACATATTTTCATTAAAGATTTTTGCTTATATATTACAATTAGTAATTTTAGGATTTTAGGTCAGTAAAGCACATTATGTTATCTTAGGTTAGAAAAATATTATACTTAGTTCAAGCAATTTTAGATAGAAATTTCATCGAAACAAATTGTTTATAATACTTATTTACTGTTATGAAAACTATTACATTCTCATCATTACCAATTTGTTTATTTAGAGCAAACTACACAAGTAAGCTGCCTCTTGTCATCATATGGTGGACAATGTCCAGTAGTTCCATCTGTACAACTAGTTCTGATGAAATAAAACAGAGCTCCATTTGTATTGCCACTCATTCCTGTTATGTACTCAGGATACTGATCTACACACTCATATGTAGCTGCGCGGGCATGATTATGACGCTCAGCCATTAGGTAACCTGAAAATTAAATTTGAAGACAAGCATATTGATTTTTAAAATTAAACTTTTAGTTTATTAAGTATTTTTCATTCTTTAAAGTTTATTGGATTTTAAAAAGAAAAGTTTATTAGATCTTATATCACTACAAAACAATTGAAGAAAATGCCATTTTTATAGTAACAATTAAGAACTGCATTTTAAAGAGGTTGTGTTTATGTTATAAATTACCTTCATACTCCTGTGTCCACCCAGTAGGACAAGATCTCTTAGCTGGAATCATCATAAGAGCTGGTCTGTTCTCTGTATAACATCTGGCACATGGTACATTCTGGTCATAAGCTGAACTAGGAAATATTCCATAACTATAAGATTGATATTCTGTTCCGTAAATTGAAGAGCCATCAACAGATCCAGTGTATGCTCTGTTATACTGTGGATCAGTTGGCATACACTGATAGTTCACTCCACCACCACTGTGGGTCCAATGTGATCCTCCAGCAAACCCTGTGATAGCAAATAGATTTGATATAATAATATAGATTTATACTCTAATATACTATATATAATGGATAACTGCATCAACTGAAGCTGTGCTTTTTTACCAAGCAGCTATAAATTTGTTAAAATATGCTTTGCAGTCTAAACATAAATTATGTTATGAATAGCGCACCTTTGTAAAGTCTTGTTGAGCCAGCACTGCAACTAGTCCTCCCCCATCTGGTGTACACAGCACCTCCTTCAAAATTAGTTCCTGGCACTCCACGAGTACCAGTTGCTCCTCTTAGACCAGTTGCTCCTGTGTTACCAGTGTTTCCTTTTTCTCCTTTCACTCCTTGAGACCCTTTAAATCCCTGATTTCCTTTCAACCCTGTAAGATGAAACTTGAACATTATGTAATATAATGGCACACTGGAATTTTTCAAATATAATCTTTCATTAACTTTGTTAGTGTACTTTAATTAGCCTCCCTTATCTATAATTTAGCTGCAAGACCTGTTGGCCATTTTGGATTTGTTGCACAAGCGCTTTCCCTATAATATGCTCTATTTGAAAAAATTATGTTAAAGTGACAAGAATCACAACTCCAGCTACAGCAATTTAATTTAAATATAAGCCTCTGATATTGGCCATAAATAAATTTAAGCGCTAAAACAAGGATATTAAATAGACAGAAAAGAGGGCAACCTAAACAGGTTTTTGCTACAGTACCTACTGTGTTTACACTAATAAGTTTTAAAACTTATGGGTTAGTAGGGAATTTATAAATAATTGTGGTGACTTTAGTATTTTTTATTAAATTCAAATATGAATAGTTATAGCAATTGGTATACGTTGCTGATTTTTGTAAATACTTCTAAAATTATCTGCAAGCTACTAACCTGCATTGTTAAACATAGTTATATCTAAAAGTTAGCATAACTTCGACCTAAAGCTATAGGCATTGAAGGTCAGTGTAATACGCTTTGGATAATTATAAGGACATACGCACCCAAATAATTTGCCTGCAGATAGAGTAGTTTTAAAAGGCAAGTATATCCAGCTGACTACTATATGGTTAAACCTGTGGCACCCAAAACTCTCTCTTTTTTATACCTTTTACTCCAACAGCACCCTGCACTCCTTTAGCACCAGTTTCCCCCTTTTCACCATCAATTCCAGCTAAACCTAGTGAACCTTTGTCTCCTTTAGGTCCATGAGCACCTGGTAAGCCATCTCTCCCAGCGTTTCCAACAGCTCCTGGCTCTCCTTTTGGTCCAAGAGCACCTGTTGCTCCATCTCTGCCTGTAGCAAAATTTCATGTCAATTCTTTTTTTTCAAAACTATTTAGTCTTTGCTTTGCATTGGTAAAACATTGTCATTTATTAAATGCTAAGCTAACTACTTGGATGAGTTTTTTAGCATATTGAAATTATTGTAGACAGCTACGATTGCAAAAACTTATAATGAACTCAAATAGTAGTACAGAGTAAACTTCTATATGCATAAATATTCAGTAAAAAATTACTTTTGGAAAAAATCTTTGTGCATTATTTTATTTAATTCCTAATTTTATGTAACTTCTTTTCAAATGAGTGAAACTTTCATTTCTTTAAAGTAAGGCAAAAACTTTTCGCTGCAGTTGTCAAATTAGCAGAATACTGTCAGTGATGAGAATTGGGTAATTACTTTTTAAATTATAACTATAGCACCTAATAATTTTTTAAAGATACACTAATTGTAACAATTTATTGACATATTATATGCACACATGCACTATAAATTTAATAATTATTATTATATTATAGTAAATGCAGAAAATAGCTTTGGTTTTTTTATGTCTTACCATCACTGCCATTTAAACCAGCTGCCCCATCTTTTCCATCACTTCCATCTCTTCCATCTCTACCATCACTACCATCTCTCCCATCTCTTCCATTTATCCCATCACTTCCATCTTTTCCATCTTTTCCATCTTTCCCATCAATGCCCCGAACACCTGATCAAGTGTTTTAACTGGTCAACTTTTTGAACTATAGATTAAGTAGCTGTATAACACTCAGCAGCAACAAAATCAGTAGCAGTATATAGCGCTAGCAGCAGTAGCAGTATCGTTAGCGCTAGCAGCAGTAGCAGTATCGTTAGCGGTAGCTGTAGCAGTAGTAGTAGTAGTAGTAGCAGTAGTAGTAGCAGCAGTAGTAGTAGTAGCAGTAGTAGTAGTAGCAGTAGTAGTAGTAGCAGTAGTAGTAGTAGCAGTAGTAGTAGTAGCAGTAGTAGTAGTAGCAGTAGTAGTAGTAGCAGTATAGTAGTATAGTAGTGATATACTAGTAGTAGCAGCGGTAGCATTATTAGTGATGGTAGCGGTAGTAGTGGTGGCAGTGGCAGTACAGTGGTAGTAGTGATAGCATGTAAATAAAAAAGATAACAAGCAGGTTGTTTATTGAGTGTCGGTGACTACTACCAATATCGTCATTACCATCACTACTACTAGTGTTACCACTACTACTAGTGCTGGTAAAGTAACTACTATACTGCAGTAGTAGCTACTTCAACACTTATTAAATCTTCTGATTGTTATCTTTTTTTATTTTACACTATAGAGGTGTATGTTTAATTGTAATTCATAACATCCCTCAGCTTACAGTGTATCATGACAACAATGGAAAACATATTTTCTACAGAAAAAGCAGGGTGTAACTATTTTTAGAACTTGGCTATTTTAAAGTGCATAGTTAGACTGCAATAACATGCAACAGAAAAAGATAAATTGTAAAGCATGCCAGACTTAAATTTCATTAAAGTTATGCATGGTTGATATTGCAATATTGGGAGAAGCCATAACTAATTGCTTGCAAATTCAATCTCATATAAACATAACAACAATGGTTGGTACATTTAGACTTCTGAAATATATCCACAGTATAACTTATCTTAGTCAAAATTGAATTGTTGTATTTATAATTAAAGTTAACTGCTCACCAAAAATGCAGATCTGTTCCAGCATACTCGGGAACTTTTCCTTATCTGTTTCTCTAAAGTTTTCTGCTTTAGGCAACTCCCCAGTGAGCAACTTAAAATATAAGTTAATAACAATGAGTAACATACCAGAGCTATTAACAACTTTCAAACATTCAATTATTAAATTATTGTATGCAGCTCTTCACATATAGCAAACTCAAACAATTTTTAGCTTTAAAGCTTTTGATTTTAATTTGAACCAACAGCTACAGCGAGTATGTGTTAAAAAAAATTGTTTTGCTCTGTTTATAGTTGCATGTATATTTCTAACTTACAGCTTTTAGTAAGGAGTAAACTGTTTCTTGAAGTTCTACATTAGTTTTCTGTTGAAGCTCTAATTCTTGCTGTTGAAGCTCTAATTCTTGCAGTACAGATTTATCTTTTAGCTGTAAGGCTTCAACCTGTTGCCGTAGAACTGTAATTTCTTGCTGATGTGTTTCATTCTGTTGCTTTAGAATAACCGTCAGTTCTTCTTTTAGCTCTTCTCTTAGCTCTGCCAGCAACTCTCTAACACCTTCTACATCATAACTTCCAACACCAGCTGAGTATCCAATCAGAGAATAGAGTGTGACCAAAGTTACTACTGGAACACGCATCTTTGCGTTCTCTCAACTATATGCTTTTACAAACTCAGGTCACAAGGACACATTAAAACTGTCAATAACACTTTCTTCTTGGGATCTCGGTTAGTAAAGCCCTCTGACTCACCTCTGGCATACTATGATTATGAACAGAGTTTATACAACTTTTATATTCATAAGGAGCCAATGATCGTGTCACATCTTTCCAATCACTCTATTCAGTTTGTTCATAAAATACAAATACTTCCTTTGTTACATCACTATATACTATACATTTTATTGCCGTTTGGTTTTGTACTGGTTCATATTGTTGCAAAGCTATATGTCTTTTTTCTTTTTATCAACTTTAATTAATACTAAATCATATTTCAGCATTGCAGTACATCATTAAAATTATGGCAGCTTATAGGCTATTAAAAAGCTTTTCAGAAGTTTTTACCAGCAAAGAGCCTAAATGATTCTTTATTATCACTATATCACATTATTTATTATAACTAAATTAAATTATATCGTTTACTATCACTACATTGTTGTTGTTTACTATCACTAAATTATTATTGTTTACTATCACTACACTGTTTTTGTTTACTATCGCTACATTGTTGTTGTTTACTATCACTAATTTATTATTGTTTACTATCACTATATTGTTATTGTTTACTATCACTATATTGTCATTGTTTACTATCACTATATTGTTATTGTTTACTATCACTATATTGTCGTTGTTTACTATCAATACATTGTCATTGTTCACTATTAATACATTAGTATTGTTTACTATCCCTACATTAGTATTGTTTACTTCTATCACTAACGATTTTATTGACTTTTGCAACTGACTAGTCCTGCCTTTTTTCTTGATTAAGATAATCAGAAGTAGCCCTAGATTCTATGTTCAACCCTAGACTCTGTACCATGAATAGGTGTAAAATATACTCAAAGTTTTGTTGTACAATATTACATGTCTCAGTGTGGAGAACACTTTAATGTGACTTTCATATACTCAACATTCCATTTTAGTTAAAGAACAAAGTTCTTAGTTCACATCACCATTATTATGTTTGTAGATTTTACATAATGACAGTGTAGAACATTTATAACATCCAGGTGTTTCTATTAGACTGTATATTGAGGTATTCAGCTTAAGAAGGAAGTTCCTGGTTCATATCAGCTCATAGAATAACTAATACTCATCAATATTCAGTCACATTCAGTGTTATCTGATTTAATCATCAGTTTAATATCAGAATAATGGAAATATTTTATTCTTTTAAATAAACTCATGCAAACGAACTCCAGGTATTCTTCTTATATAAATGCATGCATATTTATTTCAAGTATGCTTTTCATTTTACTTTGTCTTTGGAAGTAACTTTTTACATATAAAAATACATTGTAGTTAATGCAAATAGTTTTTCTTCTCAGAGTAGAAACATATTATTCAATTGCATGTTATCTGATTTAATCATCGGTTTTGAGTACAAGTTTATTGACAGAATAATAGAGATACTTTATTCTTTTATATTAGCTTATTGAGTTTAAGTATGCTTTGCTTTTATGTCTTCAATTTTTATTTCATAATATGTTCAACTAAAATACTGAGCCTTAAAGCATAAATTATATATTAAATTTTTTGCTGAGACTACGTCTCTCATGATTTTGGTTCGTTTGGCTAATCTGTGTTAGGTGACACATAAAACATTTTTGAAAACTGAATTCAGGGAGTTCTAATACAGCCAGCATTAAGTAATGTGAATTTTAAACAGCTGGTCAATGACTCAAGTAGAAAGCTGTTCGAAGTGGAACTCTTTAAAAATAAATATTTTCACTAGGAGGGCATGTAGTTGAAGCAAGTAGATTTTTTGATTAAGGACAATAATATTGAGTGAAGTATTTATTATATGTACCTGGACAAATTTAGAAGTACCAGTGTCTGCAATCTTTAACTATAGCTACTACTTGTCACTAAATGCAATCACGAAAAAACATTTTTAGTTCTTGGTTTACCAACTTTCAGTTCTAGCCAACAATAAAAGCACCACTCAAATATAGTTATTATATCTTACATTTGGTTGATTAAGAGCCTAGCAATTCACTGAACCCGGCTGGCTATATAATGCAGAAATGTTGCAGGTTTTTTGAAGTGATAAAAAGCAAGACTGGCAACAAAAGACATTATCTTTGACAGTTTTTAAATTTGAAGCCAGCCAAACAATCAAAGCTCAAAAGTCTAAAGTAAATAATTCAGAGAGATCGTTTTTTGACATCACTTAGCACACACATGCGCTGCACTGTCTACATTATGAAGAATTGTTCATTTAGTTTGCAGAAGTATAGGAGCTTTTTTGAGTCATTAAACTAATTTTTCAGATGTATACTTTTTCCATTTACCTGGTCAATATATATTTCATAGAAATTAGTGACCTGAATTTTCATTAATTGTTAGTGTATTTAGAAAATACTTTTATTAAATATTTCTGTTTATATATTACAAATAGTAATTTTGGGTCAGTAAAGCACATCATGTTATTTTAGGTTAAAAAATATCATATAGCTCAAGCAGTTGCAGATTTAAGTTTCTTTAAAGCAAATTATTTAGAGCAAACAACACAAGTGAGCTGTCTGTATGCATCATATGGTGGACAATGTCCGGTAGTTCCATCTGTACAACTAGTTCTGATGAAATAGAACAGAGCTCCATTTGTATTACCACTCAGTCCTGTTATGTACTCAGGATACTGATCTACACACTCGTATGTAGCTGCATGGGCATGAGTATGATGCTCAGGCATTAGGTAACCTGAAAATAAAATTTAAAGAACAGTATATTGATTTTTAAAATTGCACTGCAGTTTTAGTTTATCAAGTTCTTTTTTATAGTCAAAATTTTATTAGATTATTGTTGTGAATTTATGCCGTTAGTTCACAATGTGTGTGGGTTATTTAGATTGGAGCATAAACTGATCTGGTACGTGTGATTATACAACAGTACGAGTATGATACAATCTAGTATTTATCGAATGCCAAATTATTAATGAAATGCCAAAAATATATAAGAGTAAAAACGTTACATGAGTAAGAAAAATACCTACAAAAGTCAGATCTACTATACTAAGTCAGCTTACTGCTAGACAATGTGGAGCTGGCGCAAGATTGTCTTATTATATATGCACAGCCTTGTGCTGGTCTAGAGTAACATATACAGTCAGTTGCATGTCAGCAACAAATCAATTTTTAGGGGCAACAAAACGTATAAATGATATTGTGGATGGATCGCTTAGTGATGCTTACTCCTCATTCACACTTACCGTGCCGTACTTCATAACAGTAAATATTCCCCTGTTCACACATTGCCGTATTCAAGCTGAATTGTACCAGAGTAGGCCTATACGCTGTGCAGTGCTTGATTTAAAAAATAACGTGGGGCTGCTATTGGGTAGAGTTGATTTAGTACTAAAGTTTAAAAAGTATTTCTGCTAGTTTATTTTAATCGCTTATTGTTGGTTTAATTTAACCAATTTAAAAGTTTCAAAGGATTAAAAAATCTTTATACAGTTTTTTTAAAATTAAATTCAGCCTAGAAATATAGCTTTCACTAATCACAAAAACGCACAAACCAAAAATTTGGACGGCTTAAATATTTATTATTCAAATTAGTTTGCACAATTATATATTGTAGTAGTTTGTGGGTTATAGAATGAAATCAGGCAGAGAACATAACTCCTTGTTATAGAAGAGACAAAAGAGAGAGTAGAATCCGTGTGTGTGCAGTACTTTATTGTAGCATAGATACATCTAGTGCGAGCTCCAGTCCTCAAGTGACTGATGCTCTAAAATGCGTGTCCTTATATACTAGTAGAACAAAGGACTTCTAGAACCTTCGACCGACAGCAGGCCGATGTTCGGCATGGGATGCCGACATTCCTCATGTTGGTAACCGACATTGGAAATGTCGGCAACCGACATTCGGTCTGCCTGCATCCACCTGCCGAGATCGGTCCAACTGTGGTTTACATAAATAAAAGAAATGAACTCAACCAAGTGTATTGTACTCATAAGGGGATTAGCTATTTACTTCAAGTTAAACATTAGCTCTATTATCTAAGTATGGGTAGTCAGGACTTGGCTATAGCTGCAGTACTAGCCATGGGAAACAGGACTAAGGGGAATGTTAATATCTACTACAATATTCTAAACTCTAAAGACTCATATATTTAAAAGAGAGACTTCTTCTTTGAATTGATTTTATCTAGTCAATAACATTTTTATCGTATCTTTTGAGAAGAATGTTGTTACAAATTTGTGAATAATATCCAAAGGTGTTCAAATCACCGCAGACAAGAATTAACCTTATTATGATTGATCGCAATTCAATGTCATGCGTTGCACTTTACGTCAATTTTCTTTGTGCAGTTGCGGTTTACGATAAGGTAATATGTGAACAAGGGGTCAGTGTGATGTAGCGTATGAATGCCCGAAAAATCGTTACACTTTTAAAAAGAAATGTTGGAAAATTTCATTTTAGGTACCACAAAACATATAATTAAATTGCTATTTTAGTAGTAATAAAAGTCACATCTTCAAGAGGTTGTGTTTATGAAGTTGATTACCTTCATACTCCTTAGTCCACCCAGATGGACAAGATCTCTTAGCTGGAATCATCATAAGAGCTGGTCTGTTCTCTGTATAACACCTGGCACATGGTACATTCTGGTCATGAGCAGAATTAGGAAATATGCCAAAACTACCAGATTCATATTCTGTTCCATAAATCCAAGAACCAGTATAAGATCCAGTGTTCACTTTGTTATACTGTGGGTCAGTTGGCACACACTGATAGTTCACTCCACCTCCACTGTGGCTATAGCGTGATCCTCCAACAAAGCCTGTGATAGCAAATAGATTTGATATAATAATATAGAATAATACTCTAATATATACTGTATGTAGTGAAATTAGCGTTATACTTAGCTAAGCTATTTTAGCTATATAATTAACGTACTATAAGAAAAGCTTTCTACAGCACAGTCAGTGCTAACTAAAAGACCTCTGGCACTTGGCAATAGCTGGTGCTAGTGAACTAGTGTTATTATAGGAGAGCAAAATAACCTTGACTGTAGTGAACTAGGCTTTGAATAGACCATGTAAAACTCAGCCAATCAGCGAAGTGTACCAGGTCAATGTTCTACCATTGTAACTGATATAAAATTCTGCAAGTTCAATTGCAAAATGCATGCTTCTAAAAGCTAGTTGTGCAACTTTTTTTTCATGCATTATTTAATTTCATATCTTAAATTGATGACTCTTGAAATGATTTTTTAAAATGTCTAAATTAAGTGTTTATAAAATGCAATTAAAAATTGCATGTCTGAAAAAATGACCTCGTACACTTTTGCAACTTAACCCTTTCGCGATCAACTTTGAAGTTACGTAATTTTGTGCCTCGTTTGAGTTTATCGCGAATTTTGCTAGCAAATTTTGCATAACTTTCAATTTCATTATTAAAAGTTAAACTTGACTTTGGCCTTAAATAAACTGGTTATTATAACTTTAGGAGTATTTTCTATTATAAAAAGCTTCTTAAAGTGACGGGAGACCTTAATTCTAGCTAAAATCAGTCATTCTAATTTGACCTCTCAGAACCGCCATTTTAAAATTGAAAACTCAAAATGATAAAATTATTTTATAATATGATTCAAAATATAGTGACTTTAACATTTCTGTTTATTAAGATGTTCTTCTAAATGTTATCTGAATAAAATAAACTGGCTCTCTATAATTTGACAGCAGTTTCTTGCATTTGAAAGTAGCGTTAAAATTTACCGATAATTTTGAAATTCAAGGATTAAATTGAAAAGCCACTAGCTGGCTTGGTAGCTATTAATTTAATCAAATTTAATGGCTATAACTATCCCAAAATTACCAAGCTGCAGTATCAGCATCAATTACAAAAAATTTTAGGCTGTTAGGTTGAAAACTTGAAGTTTAAAGTAAGCGCTATTGTTCGTTTACCTAAAAGACCATATATGGTCCATTGATCTGTGGATAGTGTCGCTTTGAGGGACATATATGGTCAATTGATAGCGTAAGGGTTAAGGCCAATTATTACATAACTGCCAGCTTAGTAGTTATTTGTTGTTGCAACTTGAATGGGTTATTGTTTAGCATTGAAAGCTTGTAGTAAACGGCTGTGAATTTGGTACATGACTTTGATTGGCTGGTTTTTAAATGGCTCTATAGTATATGCATCTGGATGGCTGAGTAGTGTAGGCTCCGCCTACATTTAGCTAATGTACAGTAGCCAATCCACAGTGGTATTACAAAATTTCTGTTTAACATATGAAATATTCTGGTCATTTGTTTTGTACTTTACAATAGTATATATTCTATTCAGCTGAAATTTTATTGTATGTGCACCATGGGAACTACTAAGAGGTTAAATCAACCACCCATGCTGGTAATATTGCAGCTAGCAGTAATAGCAAGTCCACACCATATAAATATACTACACATAAGCTATTATGTGCAGCTTATAAATGCTAAAATGACCCCATTTCTTACCTTCAATTTGAAAAAAATTGTATCACATATTCTGCCACTTCTGCACCAAGAATGTGTTTTCCTGTTAAATTTTGAAAATAGTAGTCAGTTTCTGCAGCAGTCAACATCCACAATAAACAACGTAAGCTTTCAAATAAACTATAAATATATGAAATAATAATGTGGAAACAATGTAATTTATTTATTGCTATGATGAAAACTACACGAATATTATATAAAAGCTAGATATAGATTTCTAGTAAAATGGCACAGGTAAAAATAACACATTTTTACTTCAAATTCTAAATTTCATCAGTCACCAACGGTGGCTGTAGATTACAGAGAGCACAGCACACTATTATAATCATAATCATAAGGATGGTCAGCCCACTGAGCAAAATCCAACTCCAACCCTTCATTTGGGTTACCAACGCACTAAAGCATATAATGTAAGACGCACAAAAAACAGTGGTTTTAATAAAACAAGTGAAGGAAACGAACAGAAAACGTCTTCAACAGAGTCAGCTGATATAGAGCAACAGAACTCATCTGACAGCCATCCTCATAGTCAGACTTCATCAGAAGTAACTGAGTTACCAGAAACATCAACTACTCAGAAAAAAACCTGCACATTCTGTTGATAGACGAATTCAAAAGTTGGAAGAAAAAGCTCAAAATATTTCACGATTAAACAAAAAGCAACTATTAAAAAAGTTAAAGTTTTGAAAACTTTCACCACTACAGATGAGCGAACTAAATTCTATACTGGAATACCTACACGTTCTCTATATTTTTCTTTAGCAAGGTGAAAATTATTGTTTTCTTATTGCAAAGATATACTATGGTTTATTACAAATAAACAATGCAAGTCTGACTATGCTAAAATTTGTACATTGATTAAATTTGATATGTATTAAAACTGTCATTTTAATTAAATTTGTTGCAGTGTGAGTGTATCATTCATACGGTTTTTTATTAAAGATGTTGTTTTATGTAAGATATTCATAAATACCACAATGGTCATCTATATGCTTTGACTTATCTAGTTTAGGGTTTTATTTAAACAAGCAACAGTCTTCTATTTGTGGACAAATTGACTCACTTTCTCCAGGAAAAGTAAATTGTTTTAACCTAAATTTTCCTTGGTTATTTTAAAGCTTATTAAAAGTAGCCTCCTAATCTAATTATTAGCTGAAACTAAGTAGGTGTTTAAAACTGAAATGGTTTACACTTGTTACTAGTTTCACATTATTAAATGCTATTCTAGAAATAATATGGGTTTGAATTAGTTATAGTATAATCATAAAATAAAGTAATAATTGTTTGTCCACAGTATTTGTTTAAACTCATGACTTCATTCAAAGCATGTATTCATACAACTAGCGTATCATGTACTGTTACAGTATTATGTAACACATGTTGACACACATTACATTCTGTTTGGATGGTGATATATTGGGTCAAGCCTTCAGCTAGCAGTTCTTGAACTTCATAGTTCTTGCAAAATATAACTGAAGCTACTTACCAGAGGGTAAAAACTGCTGAATGAATACAAACTAAGCACAAAATTTATTTAGCACATACATTATAATTGAAATCATAATTTAATTTTTTTTCTTTATTTACTATATTTAGATTTATAAGTCCAAAGATGAAAGTTCTTACTCTCCGAAAAAAGTTAACAAGACAAGATGAACTTTAATTGGCTATGATGAAGCTGCGTCAAGGTTTACAGTTTCAAATACTTGCTGGCCTTTTTTATATCTTTAGATTGCTGGCAAGCAAAACCTTCAAAGACACATTAAATATTTTAGCAAGAGAACTGAACAATCTAATATATTTTCCACCACGAGAAAAGCTGAACATCCCTCTGAGCTTTCAAAGCCAATATGCTTACATTAGGTGCATTATAGACTGCACAGAAATATTCATTTGCAAGCCTCAATCAAAGCTGGCTCAATATTTGACATGGAGTGAGTATAAAAAGACCAACACCATCAAGTATTTGGTTGCAATTACACCCAGGGGCACTATCTGCTTTATTTCGCATGAAATGGGAGGTAGAGCCTCAGACAAGTGTGTAGTGGATGACTCTGGGTTCTTAAACTTCATAAGCCCAGGTGATGTGGTCATGCAGATAGAGGCTTTTTTTAAGTTGCCTTTATACCTTCAGGATTCAAGAAGAACTTATAGGCACTGGAGCCAAGTTGGCTATATCACCCAGGAAAAGAGGCTATTTGCAAATGCAGTTACTGCAAACATAGTTGATTTCTAACCTTCGAATCCATGTCGTAAGAGCAATCAAAAGGATAAAGGAGTTCAATATTTTAAATGGTCCTGAAGTGTGAACTTGGTGTTGGCACCTCTATTAAACAAGACTATGATAGTGTGCTGTGCTCTCTGTAATCTACAGCCACCGTTGGTGACTGATGAAATTTAGAATTTGAAGTAAAAATGTGTTATTTTTACCTGTGCCATTTTACTAGAAATCTATATCTAGCTTTTATATAATATTCGTGTAGTTTTTATCATAGCAATAAATATATTACATTGTTTCCACATTATTATTTCATATATTTATAGTTTATTTGAAAGCTTACGTTGTTTATTGTGGATGTTGACTGCTGCAGAAACTGACTACTATTTTCAAAATTTAAAAGGAAAACAGATTCTTGGTGCAGAAGTGGCAGAAAATGTGATACATTTTTTTTCAAATTGAAGGTAAGAAATGGGGTTATTTTAGCATTCATAAGCTGCACATAATAGCTTATGTGTAGTATATTTATATGGTGTGGACTTGCTATTACTGCTAGCTGCAATATTACCAGCATGGGTAGTTGATTTAACCTCTTAGTAGTTATTCCCATGGCTTACATACAATAAAATTTCAGCTGAATAGAATATATACTATTGTAAAGTACAAAACAAATGACGAGAATATTTCATGTTAAACAGAAATTTTGTAATACTACTGTGGATTGGCTACTGTACATTAGCTAAATGTAGGCGGAGCCTACACTACTCAGCCATCCAGATGCATATACTAAAGAGCCATTTAAAAACCAGCCAATCAAAGTCATGTACCAAATTTACAGCCGTTTACTACAAGCTTTCAATGCTAAACAATAACCCATTCAAGCTGCAACAACAAATAACTACTAAGCTGGCAGTTATGTAATAATTGGCCTTAAGTTGCAAAAGTGTACCAGGTCATTTTTTCAGACATGCATTTTTTAATTGCATTTTATAAACACTTAATTTAGACATTTTAAAAAATCATTTCAAGAGTCATCAATTTAAGATATGAAATTAAATAATGCATGAAAAAAAAGTTGCACAACTAGCTTTTAGAAGCATGCATATTGCAATTGAACTTGCAGAATTTTATATCAGTTACAATGGTAGAACATTGACCTGGTACACTTCGCTGATTGGCTGAGTTTTACATGGTCTAGAAGACCATGTAAAACTCAGCCAATCAGCGAAGTGTACCAGGTCAATGTTCTACCATTGTAACTGATATAAAATTCTGCAAGTTCAATTGCAATATGCATGCTTCTAAAAGCTAGTTGTGCAACTTTTTTTTCATGCATTATTTAATTTCATATCTTAAATTGATGACTCTTGAAATGATTTTTTAAAATGTCTAAATTAAGTGTTTATAAAATGCAATTAAAAAATGCATTAACTCTTCACTGATGTCCTTTATTATGTTTTATTCTAATATACATTTGTTGATCTCATTGACTTCTATTGACATCCTATTGACATCCTATTGACATCCTATTGACATCCTATTGACATCCTATTGACATCCTATTGACATCCTATTGACATCCTATTGACATCGTCAAGACTACAATTATTGCAATTCAAACTTACATGATCAGGATAAACATAAATAAACAATAGAAAAACAAAAAAAATAGTTGTAATCTACAAGAAAAAGAAACAATATAATTAATGTATATAACTTACTTATTTTGCTCTCTTAAAATTACACTAGTTCACTAGCACTAACTATTGCCAAGTGTCAGAGGTCTTTCAGTTAGCACTGGCTGTGCTGTAGAAAGCTTTTCTTAGTACGTTAATTATATAGCTAAAATAGCTTAGCAAAGTAGCGCTAATTTCACTACACTATATATAATGGATAACTGCATCAACTAAAGCTGCGATTTTTACCAAGCAGCTATATATTTGTTAAAATATACTTTGCTATCTAAAGTTAAATGATTTAATAACTAGCACACCTTTGTAAAGTCTAGTTGAGCCAGGACTGCAAGATGTCCTCCCCCATCTGGTGTACACAGCGCCTCCTTCAAAATTAGTTCCTGGCACTCCACGAGCACCAGTTGCTCCTCTTAGACCAGTTGCTCCTGTGTTACCAATGTTTCCTTTTTCTCCTTTCATTCCTTGAGACCCTTTAACTCCCTGATTTCCTTTCAACCCTGTAAGATGAAACTTAAACATTATGTAATATAAATATGGCACACTGGAATTTCTCAAATATAATCCTTCATTAACTTTGTTAGTGATTCTTTTATCAGCCTCCCTTAACTATAATTAAGCTGCAAGAGCTGTCGGCCATTTTGGATTTATTACACAAACACTTTCTCTATAATATGCTCTATTTGAAAGAATTATGTTAAGGTGACAGGAATCACAACTCCAGCTACAGCAATTCAATTTAAATAAGCCTCTGATATTGGCCATAAATAAACTAAAGCGCTAAAACAAGGATATTAAATGGACAGAAAATAGGGCAACCTAAACAGGTTTTTGCTACAGTACCTACTGTGTTTACACTAAATAGTTCTAAAACTTATGGGGTAGTAGAGAATTTATAAATAATTGTGGTAACTTTAGTATTTTTCAATAAATTCAAATATGAATAGTTATAGCAATTGCATGGTAGTTGCTGATTCTTGTAAATACTTCTAAAATTATTTGCAAGCTACTACCCTGCATTGTTAAACATAGTTATATCTAAAAGTTAGCAACTTCGACCTAAAGCTAGGCATTGAAGGTCAGTGTAATACGCTTTGGATATTTATAAGGACATATGCACCCAAAAAATTTGCCTGCAGATAGAGTAGTTTTGAAAAGCAGGTATATCCCACTAACTACTATAGGGTTAAACCTGTGGCACCCAAAACTCCCTCTTTTTCGTACCTTTTGCTCCAACAGCACCCTGCATTCCTTTAGCACCAGTTTCTCCCTTTTCACCATCAATTCCAGCTAAGCCTGGTGAGCCTTTGTTTCCTTTAGGTCCAGGAGCACCTGGTAAGCCATCTTTCCCAGCGTTTCCAACACCTCCTGGCTCTCCTTTTGGTCCAAGAGCACCTTTCAATCCAGGCGCACCTGGAGAACCTGGTGCTCCATCTCTGCCTGTAGCAAAATTTCATGTCAATTCTTTTTTTCAAAACCAGTTAGTCTTTGCTTTGCAATGTTAAAACATTGTCATTAATAAATGTTAAGCTAACTACTTGGATGAGTTCTTTAGCATATTAAAATTATTGTAGACAGCTATGATTGCAAAAACTTATAATGAACTCAAATATAGTAGTACAGAGTAAACTTCTATGCATAAATATTCAGTAAAAAATTACTTTTAGAAAAAATCTTCGTGCATTATTTTATTTAATTCCTAATTTCATGTAACTTCTTTTCAAATGAGTGAAACTTTCATTTCTTCAAAGTAAGGCAAAAACTATTCACTGCAGTGGTCAAATCAGCAGAATACTGTCAGTGATGAGAATTGGGTAATTATTTTTTAAATTATAACTAGCACCTAATAATTTTTTGCAGATGCACTAATGGTAACAATTTATTGACATATTATATGCACACATGCACTATAATTTTAATAATTATTATTATATTATAGTAAATGCAGAAAATAGCTTTGGTTTTTTTATGTCTCACCATCACTGCCATTTAAACCAGCGGCCCCATCTTTCCCATCACTTCCATCTTTTCCATCACTTCCATCTCTTCCATCACTACCATCTCTCCCATCTCTTCCATTTATCCCATCACTTCCATCTTTTCCATCTTTTCCATCTTTCCCATCAATGCCCCGAACACCTGGTCAAGTGTTTTAACTGGTCAACTTTTTGAACTATAGATTATGTAGCGGTATAACACTCAGCAGCAACAGAATCAGTAGCAGTATATAGCGCTATAGCAGCAGTAGTAGTATCGGTAGCGGTAGCAGTAGTAGTGGTAATAGTAGTAGTAGTAGTAGTAGTAGTAGTAGTAGTAGTAGTAGTAGTAGTAGCAGTAGTGGTAGTAGCAGTAGCAGTATATAGCGCTAGCAGCAGTAGCAGTATCGGTAGCAATAGCAGTAGTAGTAGCAGTAGTAGCAGTAGTAGTAGTAGTAGTAGTAGTAGTAGTAGTAGTAGTAGTAGTAGTAGTAGTAGTAGTAGTAGTAGTAGTAGTAGTAGTAGTAGTAGTAGTAGAAGTAGTAGTAGTAGTAGCAGCAGCAGCAGCAGCAGCAGCAGCAGCAGCAGCAGCAGCAGCAGCAGCAGCAGCAGCAGCAGCAGCTGCAGTAGCAGTAGTTTTAGTAGCAGTAGTAGTAGTAGCAGCAGTAGTAGCAGCAGTAGTAGCAGCAGTAGTAGCAGCAGTAGTAGCAGCAGCAGTAGTAGCAGCAGCAGCAGCAGCAGCAGCAGCAGCAGCAGCAGCAGCATTTTTAGTAGCAGTAGTAGTAGTAGCAGCGGTAGCATTATTAGTGACGGTAGTGGTAGTAGTGGTAGTAGTGGTAGTAGTGGTAGTAGTGGTAGTAGTGGTGGCAGTGGTATTACAGTGGTGGTAGTGATAGCGTGTAAATAAAAAAGATAACAAGCAGGTTGTTTAATGAGTGTCGGTGACTACTACCACTATCATCACTACCATCACTACTACTAGTGTTACCACTACTACTACTGCTGTTAAAGTAACTACTATACTGCAGTAGTAGTTACTTTAACACCTATTAAACCTTATGATTGTTATCTTTTTTTATCTTACGCTATAGAGGTGTACGTTTAATTGTAATTCATAACATCCGTCAGCTTACAGCAAATCATGACAACAATGGAAAACATATTTTCTACAGAAAAAGCAAGGTGTAGCTATTTTTAGAACTTAGTGATTTTAAAGTGCATAGTTAGACTGCAATAACATGTAACGGGAAACAATAAATTGTAAAGCATGCAAGACTTTAAATTTTATTAAATTTATTTATGGTTGCAATTGCACTATTGAGAGAAGCCATAACTAAGTGTTTGCAAGTTCAATCTCATATATAAACATAACAACAAAGGTTGGTACATTTAAACTTCTGAAATATCTCCATAGTATAACTTAGTTTAGTCAAAGTTGAATTGTTATATTTGTAATTAAAGTTAACTGCTCACCAAAAATGCAGATCTGTTCCAGCAAACTTGAAAACTTTTCCTTATCTGTCTTTTTAAAGTTTTCTGCATTAGGCAACTCTCCAGTGAGCAACTTTAATATAAATTAATCAAACTGAGTAACATACCAGCACCATTAACAAGTTTTAAACATTCAATAATTCAATTATTGTATGCAACTCTTCATGTGTAGCAAACTCAAACAGCATTAGCTTTAAAGCTTTTGATTTTAATTTGAACCAACGGCTAAAGAATATGTGTAAAAATATTTTGTTTTGCTTGTTTAAAGTTGCATGTATTTCAGCAAAGTTCCGTGCACCACAGGAAATAACTATAATATTATATAGCTGATATAGCTCTAACTTACAGCTTTAAGTAAGGAGTAAACTGTTGCTTGCAGTTCTTCATTAGCTTTCTGTTGAAGCTCTAACTCTTGCTGTTGAAGCTCTAACTCTTGCAGTAAAGCTTTATCTCTTAGCTGTAAAGCTTCAACCTGTTGCTGCAGAACTGTATTTTGTTTCTGATGTGTTTCATTTTGTTGTTTTAGAATAAAAGTCAGTTCTTCTTTCAGCTCTTCTCTTTGCTCTGCCAGCAACTCTCTAACACCCTCTACATCATAACTTCCAACACCAGCTGAGTATCCAATCAGAGAACAGAGTGTGACCAAAGTTACTACTGGAACACGCATCTTTGTGTTTTGTCAGTAAAACCTTTATGAAATCAAAGCACAATTATGAACACTTTGAAACTTTATATTTTATTCTTTGAGTTTTCTTTCATGACATCGATCAACTGATGTCAACCCTATTATGACTATGAAAAGAATTGGTACAACTTTTATATTCACAAGGAGCCAATGATTTAGTCACATCCATTGGCTGTGACCTGCAGCTATAGTCCATGTGTAATCAATCTCTCTCTCTTCTATTCAGTTTGTTGATAAAGTTAGAATAAATCTTCATCTGTTACATTAGTATATACAATACTTCTTATTGTCACTATTTTTTGTGCTGTTTTAACTTTTGCAAACTAATAGGTATATTTTTTTATTTTTATCAAATTTAAAGGCTAAATTATATTTTAGCATTGCAGCACTCCATCGAAGTTTTGTTAGCTTATTGACTGCTAACAAGTTATTGGCTGATTGAGTTTGCAACAATTATCATTAGTCTAGTACAGAGCTGTCCAGCAGGCGGCCTCATGCAGGGCCTCATGTGGCTCCCAGCCTACATTTATGTGGCCCTCAAAGACCTGATATTTAACAAATAAAATGTTATAGTAATATAAATGCTACAAAACATGCAGCATGCAGTAATTGGGACTTCATTGACATCATGATTCTTAGAAGATTGGAAGAAAGTAATTTAAATATACTAATACCATGCCCCTCTCCAGCTCAACAAGCTAAATTTTACAATTTGGCCCTCACCACCGGAATATTCCATTTGAGTAAACGTTTCTCTGAAAAGGTTGGACAGCCCTGGTCTAAACTATAGCTATATTGCATAATAGACCATCATTGCAAATATTAATTACTTATAACTTTTGCAACTGAAGATAGTGTGTCCTTTTTTTGATTTTGAGGATCTTCATTAATCCTATAGCTATCATCTTCAACATTAGACTGTGTACCATAGTAATCTGTACGTTATACTCAAAGTTTAATTGTAGCAAAACACCTCTCAGTGTTGAAAACACTTTTATGCAATGTTTTATACTCTGCCTTCAATTTATGTCTAAGGACGAAGTTCCTACAAATATTTTGGAAAAGAGAACTTAACTTCCTGATGTATCAGCTCATAGAATAACTAATAATCATCAGTATTCAGTCACATTCAGTGTTATTTGATTCAATCATCAGTTCTGAGTACAAGTTTATCATCAGAATAAAAGAAATAGTTTATTCTTTTTCATATTAACTCATGTATAAACTAATTTTAGGTATGCTTTACTTCTATAGGATTTCTCTATAGTATATTATAATCTAACTTAACCAGTTTTCTAATACTCTATCATGGAAATATACTGCACTTCATTGCCACCTCTTTGCTAACAGCTCTTCCCAATAGTCTCAACTGGCATTGTTAATGGCAGAAAATACTTGCATATATATGCATGCATTTAGTATAGCAATATTATAGTAGTAAACGTTCAAATAACTCTAAGGTTTTGCACTATAAACATGTACATACATCAGCTTGAAAGTTGCTTCTGTTATAAACCCAAAAGGTAGATATACAGAGAATAACATAAGTTGAAAAAATATCTTGTTTAGCTAATATCAAATGTTTTCATCCAATGAGTTGACGTGCCTTAGATGTCTTTCAATCTTTTCCATGTCAAAATTAAGGAAGTCAATAAAAATTCTTAGCTATGTATATTCAGCTTAAGCAAAATATACAGTTGAATATTTTCTATACTCCTTCTCATTTATGATATAGCATGGTGGCACATTGTTAGAATTGTTTAGCATAGAAGTTTTAGCATATCATTATTATGAGATAGCATAATGTGGGACTAATATTATTATTATATAGTCAACTGATATTCCTGGATGGCCTGTATATATTTTATTCATCATTATGAAAATCAGAAGTTGCCTGTATACTGTGTTTATTTCCTTGCCTGCTGAATGTAAATTAAATATTATATTATATTCATAAATGTGTATATATAGCTATAGAAAATATATTAATAGCAAACTTCCACTATATATATAAGCAAAAAACTATGCAGCAGCCATGATCTACAGATGATCTAGATCTTGGTTTAGTAAATAGTAAGTCACATGGGTTGGAATCCCAGTAAAGGCCACTGGTGATGTTAGGAAAGCACCCAGTCATAATTGCTCCTTGAATAAACTGTATGTCTAGTAAAATTATGTCTTTAGTTTTAAGATTTAAAGAATTAATCATATAAAATTTCTTCTCAACATTTTACTGTATAAAACAAACAGTTATATAGGAAATTATTTATACTTACTATAGAGAACTTATGTTGCTTTGGTCACTCCGTAAAGCTATCTCTTCTGCATTGTAATTGACAGATATAACACAGCTTGTTAAAACTCTGTATAATTTTTCTTTAACTTATAGCAACATAATATTGTTGATGGTCTTTAAATATCAGAATAGCAAAGTTATGCTTATCTTGTGTGCACATATAATTCAGCAGCAATAAATTAGCTCATGATATAGCTATATTTCATTTTAAAGCAGTGTTTGAATGAAATAATAGAAAAGCATTATTCAATTTGATTCTTCAGCTGTTTTTCAATGTTTATATATAGTTGACCTTTATATGCAGTAGTTGTATATATATTAAAGCAATTGTTATTATGTTATAAACTTCAGTTAATTTTAAGTTTACCTAAACAATAGCTCAGTTGCCTTCAATGCAAAGGTGCATTAAATACAAGCTTTTGATTGAAACCTAAATACAAACTAGTTATTTTAGTTAAACGTTGACCTTATATTCAAAGTTTAAATATTTCTTGAAGCAAGATGTCAAGGACTTCCATATATTATAAATCCCAACCAGTCCACTACACTTTCTTACTACCATGTTGAATGAAGGCAAAGCTTTCATGCTGAGCAGACATTCTACTCAGAAAACAATGTCAAAAGACTTATGACCAGATATGCAAGACACCAGCACTGAAGATGCCATACTTTGTCAACTCTGACAGACGCTTGTCTCTCCCTGAGTGAGAATGGATTATTGATCTCTGACTTTCCTTATGTTGCTATATTATTTTGCTCTAAATACCTTTTGTTTGCTGACATTCAAACAGCAACTAAACTGTGACTAATTTCAGCTGTTTGGCGCAGTGTTGGACTGCCAATAAAGAAACTTCAACTCATGTTAGAAAACATTTTATTGAATAACACAAACCAAAGTATGTATAATAAATATACCATAATGAAGACTTTTAATGCCCACCAAAAATATAATCAAATGATGTACAACTGTGAAAACTTAACCAGTAGTGACCCAATATAACAGTAAATGCAATAGTAAGTACAATAGTAAGTAAAACAAAGTATAATTAGCAACAACAATAAGCAATAGAACATACAATAGAGCAGTAAATTGATGAGTAAATTTGATAATACAGATAGAATTATTACAGGTTACACCAAATAATACACCAACATTCTATATGGTCATTAGCTAGTAGGTATAGCAGAAGAAATGCAAAAGCTATGATCAACAAATTGTCCAATAAAAGTTCAAGCAAAAAGCAGCATGCCGCATGCTAACTGCCAAGCCATATCTCTCTATATAATACAGTTACATACATTATTTAATCTGATTTGTTGAAATTTTGTCCCTTTCTATTAGGGTATAAGTGGCGGGAGCACAACCTCTTATAAAGTAATATATATTATTCTTATTTTATCAGTGAGTAAATATTATTATTGTGCTAGCACATAAATCAATGTGATTCATATCATAACTATTAAATGTAATGGTGAAGTTTGTCATATAAGGTAGTTCAGCTATGCTATTTGAGGAGAAATACAAAGCAGAAATTTGCACTAGAGAGAGAGAGAGAGAGAGAGAGAGAGAGAGAGAGAGAGAGAGAGAGAGAGAGAGAGAGAGAGAGAGAGAGACAGGGAGAGAGAGAGAGAGAGAGAGAGAGAGAGAGAGAGAGAGAGAGAGAGAGAGAGAGAGAGAGAGAGAGAGAGAGAGAGAGAGAGAGAGAGAGAGAGAGAGAGACAGGGAGAGAGACAGGGAGAGAGACAGAGAGAAAGACGAGAAAGAGGCGGAGAGAGGGGGAGGGAAAGAGAATTCATAGAAATTTTAAGAGAGAGAAAGTAAAAGAGAGGGGAGAAAAATAGTGAGTGTTTATTACTCTAATTATAATATGTTTTAAAACAAAAATAAATAAGATTTATCTGCACTTGCTGCGATGAAAAGCATTCTTTAGGTTTAGTATGTAATATAATAACTTTACCATTATAGTATTTACTATGAGTAGTTTAGTTTATTATTAAAAAAAAAATTGGTCAAGCTGCTAAAATTGTCAAAAACTGTAAAAGTAAAGAATAACTATTTTTTTGTTGGCTTTCTACTACTATAAGTAACTACCATGTAGAAATTATTATGACACAAAGCAATTTTATTATAGCTAAAAATTAAAGCAAATAAAATAAATAAATTAGTACTTATGAAATGTGATTTTGAAATTGAAAAAATATGTTGAACTATATGATATACCCTCTGCAACAGCCACATATTGCCCTTGTATACGTTAAAACCCACATGCATAGTTTAAGTCCAGAGTTACCATAGTAACTATAAATAAGTTTCTATAAGAAACGCTTGCAGTGACATGCATAGTTTGGCAAAGATATGACGTCATGCAGAAAATATGCCAAGATAAAACTCTAAAAGAAACCACTCTGAAAGTGGATCTGGAGGACCGATGAAATAAGAAACCATGCACCATGCATTTGGTTTACTCGCTCAGCAGTTTTACTTAAAGGGACAACATTATAACTCAACAGTATAAATGCCAAAGAGTTACCTGGCAAGCAATATATATGATAACTTACTATACTTGTTCTACTTTCTACTAACATTATTGATATAATTCTACAAGTGTGTTTAATTAAATACCAATTCTTGTAAGATAAATATTTGTTCTTGCAATATACTAATATCAAATCTTGCAATTTGTTATTGCGTTACAAGTACTAACTCTTGCAATACTAATACCAATTTTTCAATGCTATTACCACTTTTTCAAATATAAATTTTTATTGATGCATTACCAATACCAATTTTTGCATAACAAGCTAATATCAATTATTCTTGCAATAATTTTCAGGTTACTTTAAACTGATAATCATTCTTGCCAACACAATACCAATTCTTACAGTGCAGATATAATTTATTGCAATTAAACTCAATGTAGTATATATATCTATACCAATTGCTATAAAGTTCTACACATGCATAACTAAATGCTCTTAAATGTGATCTATATTTAGCTTTAGTGTATTAATGTTTGATTTCAGTAAACTTTAATTGTTTAAAAAATTAAATAGAATTAAAATTTAAAAGTTTTTCTTTAAGAAAATAACCTGCAGATGACAAGGTAAATAACAATTTACAAAATACAATCAACAACTCTAGCTGCATGTAAAAGCTAGGCTGAATATATCTTAAAAAGATACTTTTAAAACTGAAATTTATCAAATCAAAGCTGAACTTTTAACCCACAGTTTGCTTTAAATGAAGGCTATTGTGAGAATGCATTTTAAAAAGTCAAGTTTGCAAGTGAGAAATTAACTTAATAGGTTTCTCCCTGCTAATATAACCTGGTTTGAAATAATCTATAGCAGAACACAGGAGCAAAAATGACCAGATACTAAATTCTTGGCATTGTCTCACTGGTCTTGCGGGAGGGAGGGGAGCTGAACTCTTTATATATATATAGCCAGCACATGTCATGTTACACCAATTTTCTAACCACTAAACAGTGACTACACCCTAGAAGCATTTAAAAGGTAGCAGTACATATTTTTCATGTCCCGGATACTGAATTTATAACATGGAGTTGCTTCCACATCCTACAAACTAATTATCAGGAGCAAACTAATCAAAAAATCAAAGTTGTTCATCACATAAAGCAGAAAATATGCTAACAAATTTGCCCCGAAAATTATAAACATTTAAAAAGTAGCACACATATCAGTATTTCAATCAATTCTGTAAAAAATTGTTTTTTGTAAATTATTTAAGTTAGATCCTGTGGCATTTTATGATAATTTGTTTGTATTGAGCAATGTTGCAGCAGCAGTTATGATATAAATTTTACCAGTATTTTGATGTGCAGACTGTAACTATTCTGTATGACAAGATTGTCAAGTTGAACTTTACAGACAAGAGTTATCAGCCCATGTAGGTGTGTAAGTTACTGTAGTCCAGCACTGTCTTCCCAGTTAATAAAACTGATAGTTCAAAGCTTGAGAGGCATTCATATCTAATATTTTATTTCCATTAGCATGTTTTAGTTGTGTGTGTGTGAGTGTGTGAGTGTGTGAGTGTGTGAGTGTGTGAGTGTGTGTGTGTGTGTGTGAGTGTGTGTGAGTGTGTATGCGTGTGTGAGTGTGTGTGTGTGTGTGTGTGTGTGTGTGTGTGTGTGTGTGTGTGTGTGTGTGTGTGTGTGTGTGTGTGTGTGGTGTGTGTGTGTGTGTGTGTGAGTGTGTGAGTGCGTACGTGCGTGTGTGTGTGTGTTAAAGTGTGTGTGTGTGAGTGCATGTGTGCATAAGTGTGTGCGTGAGTGTGTGTGTGTGAGTGTGTGTGTGAGTGCGTGCGTGCGTGTGTGTTAAAGCGTGTGTGTGTATGTGAGTGTGTGTGTGAGTGTGTGTGTGCGTGTGTGGGTGCGTGCGTGAGTGCGTGCGTGCGTACGTGAGTGTGTATGTGTGCGTGCGTGTGTGTGTTAAAGTGTGTGTGTGTGTGTGCATGTGTGCATAAGTGTGTGTGTGAGTGCGTGTGTGTGTGCGTGCGTATGTGAGTGTGTGTGTGTGCGTGTGTGTGTGTGTTAAAGTGTGTGTGTTAAAGTGTGTGTGTGTGTGTGTGCATGTGTGCATAAGTGTGTACGTGAGTGTGTGTGCAACTGTGAGTGTGTGTGTGTGAGTGTGTGTGAGTGTGTATGTGTTTGTGAGTGTGTATGCATGTGTGAGTGCGTGCATGCGTGTGTGTGTGTTAAAGTGTGTGTGTGTGTGTGAGTGTGTGTGAGTGTGTATGTGTTTGTGAGTGTGTATGCATGTGTGAGTGCGTGCATGCGTGTGTGTGTGTTAAAGTGTGTGTGTGTGTGTGAGTGCGTGTGTGTGTGTGCGTGCGTGTGTGCCTGTGTGTGTTAAAGTGTGTGTGTGTGTGTGTGTGTGTGTGTGTGCATGTGTGCATAAGTGTTTGCGTGAGTGTGTGTAAGTGTGAGTGCGTGTGTACATGTGTGCGTGTGTTAGTGTGCATGTGTTAGTATGTACATTTGCATGTACGTGTGTGTGTGTGTGCATGTGTGCATAAGTATGTGCGTGAGTGTGTGTGTGTGTGAGTGCGTGCGTGAGTGCGTGCGTGTGTGAGTGCGTGCGTGTGTGTGTTAAAGTGTGTGTGTGTGAGTGTGTGTGTGAGTGCGTGTGTGTATGCGTGCGTGCGTACGTGGGTGTGTGTGTGCGTGTGTGTGTGTGTTAAAGTGCGTGTGTGTGTTAAAGTGTGTGTGTGTGTGTGCATGTGTGCATAAGTGTGTACGTGAATGTGTGTGTAAGTGTGAGTGTGTGTGTACATGAGTGCGTGTGTTAGTGTGCGTGTGTTAGTGTGCGTGTGTTAGTATGTGCGTTTGCGTGCACGTGTGTGTGTGTGTGTGTGTGTGTGTGTTGGATGAAACATGCTAACACAGATAAAACATTACAAAAATACCTAACCAGCTTCAGCTATAAACTCGTATCAATTAGGAAGAGTCACGACACATTTACCCACACTCACATGAGATCGTAACTCTGGACTATAGAGTATAATTTGACAATCCTTTTAACCAAACAAAGTGACAGCCAGCACACCAAATCATTGATAAGATTTATACTCCACTGCCACTCAACGTTGCTCAATTTTAACAAATTACCATGAAAATGCTTCCAGCTCTACTTTTGAGAATTTTCATAAACAATTATTTTACAAAGTTTATCGAATTGCTATCTATCACTTTAGAGCAAAAACCGGCATCTCCCCTTCCCCAGAAATAAAAGTTACTTGCATATTTGAAACCAGCAGAATGTTGGCTTCGTTAGCAACAAAGGTTAGTATTCACGTGCTCCACCAGCTTAGCTTTTCATCCTAGCACCTTTTCACCCCCCCCCCCCCTCTACTAAGATGGCACATTCAAACAGCCAACTTTGAACCCTTTTTATGTCTCTGATACGCAATTTATAACAAGGAGTTGTTTCCACATTCTACGAACATTCTAACATTCCATATTATATTAGTACTATACGCTACTACATTTAAACAAGTAGGCTACCGCTTATTCTAAATTATGCACAAACCAAACGTTTTTACATTCAACAAAAGGAAAGCAGCAAAATCTAACTTTATATAATGGAAACTATAAAATACATACACAACATTAATTAAATAATATAAAAATCTTTTCAGCATAGTTGTAATTCTTATTTTAGTTATTAAATTCAAATTCAAATTTAAATGTTTTTTCTAACAACATACCAACTCAAATTCACAATATTTCCAAGAGTAAAGTATATTTAAAAAAAATTTAAACTTTTTAAAACTGTAAAGCATTCATAACTGTAGTGTTAACCTACCAGGCTAAGCTCTAGCTCCAGAGTGTTCCTTGTTGGCTTTCCTTCGGCTATCACTTGTCAGTAGCTTTAGTACTTGCTAGCTTGTAGCTTGTCAACATCAGATCATCTTACATGCTCCCTCCTTACAAAAGAGAAGCAGGGCACAAGAGCACATTTTCAGAATACCAGAACACATATCTATATTATCATCATCATGATGCTAATAATTCCACATGCCCTTTTCTTTTAAAAGAGAAGTGCAATCAATTCAAACAAAACTAGCTTTCAACTAATGCCCTTGAATACTTAAACTTATTATGAAGTGGTTCAAAGTGGCTCAGTCCTAGATGTCGAATCCCACCTCCTCGCAATGCTAGCACTGTTGGGAAGAACAATGCCAAATTTGACATTTATCATAGTATCTGCAAGTGAAGTAGCAGCAAGGGTCAAGGCTGACTTCTCTTGCTAGCTTGCAGAGTCTTCTATGAGTTAAACTAAGGAACTCACAGGAGCAGACAACATTAGTGGCAATGTTGATGATGTCATGTCAGTACTGAGGTCAAACCTCACATTTATCATATTATCTGAAAGTGAGATGTCGAGGGTCTGCATATAGACTACACTCGGCTCACACCCCGTGAAGCAACAGCGAGGGTCACAACTGACTTCTCTCGTCGGCTTACAGAGTCTTCCATGAGTTAAACTCACGGGAGCAGACAACATTGTTGGTAACTGCTTCTGCCTGTCATTCAATAGTATTCCACTGCAATAATGTGTTTATATCATTACAGTGAACATCAATACACTTTTCCATATCTACAACACACATGTATCATTTTATATCAACATTGCAGATCCAGCAATTTTAACCTAGTAATATCAGCTATACCAAGCAAATTTTCAGTAGAGTTTGCCAATACATAAATCTTGGTATCCACAAATCTGTTGAAGTCGCCAATGCAAACCTTAGCTCTGCCTAGCACATTCACCAAAGACTTATCAACACCTGTAATATGCTTATCTGGTTCCTTTAATTTAATGTTCAACTTTTCTGCAGTCGCCTCAGTAAGTGTAGAAACCTCAGACCCAGTATCTAGCAAGAATTCTACACGCCTACCACTAACTAGTAAAGTCCTTGTTATTTTAGGACTGACATTGTGATTATAAGTCACATCACTCTTTTTAGAAAACTTCACTGATTTTAAGGAGTCCATAACTCCGATCCTGTTTTCTCTTTGTTCCACATATCTCTTTTTGTGATGGTATCTTTCGTTATCAGAACAATCTTGAGCAATGTGGCCGAATTCCTTGCACATGTAGCAACGGGTTTTAGGGCAGTTTCTCACATAATGTCCTGTACGGTCACATCTAAAGCATCTACCATGACTTTTGTAAGCATTTTGCGATTTATAACTACAATGTTGATATGAATTACATGCCTCCTTTTTCTTTGAAAAAGAGTTGTCTCTATTGATAGAAGTTATCTTATCATAATTAGATCTATGTAGGACTTTATCTCTTTTCTTACAATGTTCTGAGTTACCATTAGCTTGGTAAGAATATGTGAGTCTACCAATTGACTGTTCATCTATGCATTCATTGTTTATTGCATTTAAAGCATCCTCAGTAAGTTTACTTAAATGTGCAGCACGACTTTTTCTTTTCAGCTGTTCCCAGCTTAGGTTAGCATGCTGCAACAAATGTCTACGTAATCCTGCATTTCTTAGACCATTAACTGCTAGTGCAACTGCAAATCCCATTCTAACATCATCATTATTGCCAAAGTTTATTGCTCTACTTAGCTTCTCAACTCTTAGCAAATAATCAATTTCGTTTTCTCCACAAGCTTGGGTCACAGTGACAAACTTCATGGTTTTCACATAAAATGTATCATCTCTATCATAGTGAGATTGCAGTAAGTCTAAGGCTAACTCATATCCATCATCAGAGTTATTATTCAAATCAAAACCTAATGACTGTAAAGTATCAAGACCTTCTGATCCTACAGCTCCTAACAGAGCTAAAAGCTTTCTCCTACCTCTAAATCTGCTAACCTGTTCATCCCCTACTACTTCAAACCCTGCATTAAGGGAAGTAACTTCTATAATCAATTTAAATTGAATGAGCCATGAGTTCCAAGATTTGGTTATGTTGCTTTCATCCAACTTTAATTTAGGAAAAGCATTAAGGTCTAATTTGATGTCTTAATGAGCCATACTACACTTGAGCAGTTTTAATAGAGTAAATAAAACAATTTAATTTTAAGCAGCTATCTCGTGATTATGCACTGTACTCTCAGTTTCAATCTCTGGGCATCCGTGTCTCTCAAAGTTTAATTCTCAGTTCCTTTCGCAGTCACTCTTATTCTGAATCTATTAGTATTCTTTATAAATTGCTCAAAAGTCAACACTCACCACCTTTCTCAACTCTTTTTTCCAAATATAAACCTCTGAAGTCTAGTGAACTCCAAACAACACACTTCTCTCTTTTGTAACTCTTGTCTCCTCAATATCCTGCCGACTGCGCCATGTAGTGTTAACCTACCAGGCTAAGCTCTAGCTCCAGAGTGTTCCTTGTTGGCTTTCCTTCGGCTATCACTTGTCAGTAGCTTTAGTACTTGCTAGCTTGTAGCTTGTCAACATCAGATCATCTTACAGTAGTAGCAGTAGCAGTACTAGTAGTAGCAGTAGTAGCAGTAGCAGTAGTAGTAATAGTAGTAGTAGCAATAGCAGTACTAGTAGTAGCAGTAGTAGTAGTAGCAGTAGTAGTAGTAGTAGCAGTACTAGTAGTAGCAGTAGTAGTAGTGGCAATAGTAGTAGTAGCAGTAGTAGTAGCAGTAGCAGTAGCAGTAGTGGTAGTATATAGTAGTAGTAGCAGTAGTAGCATTATTAGTGATGGTAGTAGTAGTAGTGGTGGTAGTGATAGCATGTAAATAAAAAAGATAACAAGCAGGTTGTTTAATGAGTGTCGGTGACTGCTACCACTATCGTCACTACCATCACTACTATACTAGTGTTACCACTACTACTACTGCTGTTAAAGTAACTACTATACTGCAGTAGTAGTTACTTTAACACTCATTAAACCTTCTGATTGTTATCTTTTTTTATCTTACGCTATAGAGGTGTACATTTAATTGTAATTCATAACATCCGTCAGCTTACAGCGTATCATGACGACAATGGAAAACATATTTTCTACAGAAAAAGCAATTTAAGGTGTAGCTATTTTTAGAACTTGGTTATTTTAAAGTGCATAGTTAGAATTATGTTATATTTGTAATTCAAGTTAACTGCTCACCAAAAATGCAGATCTGTTCCAGCAAACTCGAGAACTTTCCCTTATCTGTCTCTCCAAAGTTTTCTGCTTTAGGCAATTCCCCAGTGAGCAACTTAAATATAAATTAATTGAACTGAGTAACCTACCAGCACAGTTAACAAGTCTCAAACATTCAATAATTAAATTATTGTATGCAACTCTTCATATGTAGCAAACTCAAACAGCAGTAGCTTTAAAGCTTTTGAATTTAATTTGAACCAACAGCTAATGAATATGTGTAAAAATATTTTTCTTTGCTACGTTTAAAGTTGCATGTATTTTAGCAAAGTTCCATGCACCACAGAAAGAAACTACATATATAATATTATAGCTGATATATTTCTAATTCTTACAGCTTTGAGTAAGGAGTAAACTGTTGCTTGCAGTTCTTCATTAGTTTTCTGTTGAATCTCTAATTTTTGCAGTACAGCTTTATCTTTCAGCTGTAAAGCTTCAACCTGTTGCTGCAGAACTGTATTTTGTTGCTGATGTGTTTCATTCTGTTGTCTTAGAGTAACAGTCAGTTCTTTTAGTTCTTCTTTTAGCTCTGCCAGCAACTCTCTAACAGCCTCTACATCATAACTTCCAACACCAGCTGAGTATCCAATCAGAGAACAGAGTGTGACCAAAGTTACTACTGGAACATGCATTTTTTATGGTGTTCTTTTAACAAAACTTTTATAAAATCAAAGCACAATTATGAACACTTTAAAACTTTCTAATTTACTTTATTCTTAGAGTCTTCTTTGATAGCATCTATCAGCCGATGTCTACCTTGTTATGACTATAAACAGAATTGATACAACTTTTATATTTACAAGGAGCCAATGATCAAGTCACATCTATTAGCTGCAGCTAGTCCATGTGTAATTAATCTCTCTACTCTATTCAGTTTGTTAATAAAGTTAGAATAAGTCTTCTTTTATATTAGTATATACAATACTTCTTATTGTCACTAGTTTTCGTGCTGTTTTAGCTTTTGAAGACTACAATGTATCTTTTTATTTTTATCAAATTTGAAAGCTAAATTATGTTTTAGCATTACAGCCCTCCATTGAAGTATAATTGTTAGCAACTTATTGACTGATTGGATTTGCAACAATCATTAGTCTAATACAAGGCTGTCTAGTACAGGGCTGTCCAACAGGCGGCCTCATGCAGGGCCAGATGGACTCCCAGCCTACATTTATGTGGCCTTCAAAGGCATGAAATTTAACAAATAAAATCAGTTTTCACACATATATATATATATGAACTAGAGTGGAAAAATTACCTTTTAAATGTCTTACTTATATAAATGCTACAAAACATGCAGCATGCATGTAGTTAGTGGGACATCATTGACATTGATATGAGACAGTTATCATTGATGTCATGACTCATAGGAAATTGGAAAAAGCAACTTAAATTATGCTAATTATACCATGAACCCCCAGATCAAGCTAATTTTTACAATGTGGCCTTCACCACGGGAATATTCCATTTCAGTAGACCTTGCTCTGAAAAGATTGGACACCCCTGGCTTAGACTAAAATACACACAAGTTTATAGTTGCTTATATATCTCTGTGAGAAACCCCTAAACCAAGGCTGATCCCTCGCTGGTCTAAGCTAGCTACTTCCTAATTGGAATTGTAATCATCATTACACATATTTACTAACTCTTACAATTGAATAGTTTTTTTCTTTTTCTTAATTATGAGGATCCCCATTAACCCTAGCTACCAACTTCAATTTTAGACTGCATGTGTACCATAAATAGCTGTACGTTACTATACTCAAAGTTTGGTTGTAGAATAACATCTCTCAGGGTGGAAAACACTTTTATGTATTGTTTTATACTCTGTGTTCAATTTCTGTCTAAAGAGGAAGTTCCTATATTTTGGAAAAGAGAACTTAACTTCCTGATGTTATCAGCTCATAGAATAACTAATAATCATCAGTATTCAGTCACATTCAATGTTATCTGATTTAATCATCAGTTCTGAGTACAAGTTTATTATCAGAATAATAGGAATATTTTATTCTTTTTATATTAACTCATGTAAACTAATTTTAGGTATGCTTTACTTCTATAGGATTTCTCTATAATATATTATATAGTAAGTTAACCAGTTTTCTAACACTTTATCATGGAAATATACTGCACTTCATTGCTACTCTTTGCTAAAAGCTCTCCCCAATAAGTTCAACTGGCATTGTTATTGGCAGAAAATACTTGCATGTATATACGCATGCATTTAGTAGCAATATTATAGTAGTAAATGTTCAAATAGTTCCAAAGTTTTGCGCTATAAATTTGTACTTATACATCAGCATGAAAGTTGCTTCTGTTATAAACTCAATATAAGTAGATGCAGGGAAAGAGAAATGTAACAAACATCTTGTTTAGCTAATATATTCACGTAGATAGCCCAAAATTTATCACACCATCACTATCTTGTTATTGTTTACTCTCACTCTCTTGTTATTGTTTACTATCATTACATCAATTTTGTTTATTTTCACTATATATTAATGTGGTTCACTATCAGTACATTGTTGTATTTATTATCACTACTATGTTATTGTTTACTTTCACCACACTTCTCTGTGCTTACTATATATCATTGTTAATGCTCATTGTCACTAATTAAATTGTTATTTATTACTGTCACTAATTGCTACTGTTTACTATCACTACAGTGTTATTGTTTACTATAATTACTAAAAATAAAATTCTTAGAAATTTGTTGTGGAAAAAATCAACATTCTATAATATTTTTGCTTACATGAAACTTTATTTTTCTTGCAATAATGAAGAAATGTATAAAAAATACAACCAGGTGTTTTTATTAGACTACATGTATCTTTACAAATATAATATTTGAATATTGCATAATATATTGATTACAGTGTATATACAACACATACATCCAGGTGTTTCTATTAGCCTGTATATTGAGGTATTCAGTTTAAGAAGAAAGTTCCTAGTTCATATCAGCTCATAGAATAACTAATAATCATCAGTATTCAGTCACATTCAGTGTTATTTGATTCAACCATCAGTTTATTATCAGAATAATAGAAATATTTTATTCTTTTTAAATAAACTCATGCAAACGAACTCCAGGTATTCTTTTTATATAAACGCATGCATATTTATTTTAGGTATGCTTTTCATTTTACTTTGTCTTTGGAAGTAACTTTTTACATATAAAAATACATTGTAGTTAATGCAAATAGTTTTTCTTCTTAGAGTAGAAACATATTATTCAATTGAATGTTATCTGATTTAATCATCAGTTCTGAGTACAAGTTTATTTTCAGAATAATAGAAATATTTTATTCTTTTATATTAGCTTATTGAGTTTAGGTATGCTTTGCTTTTATGTCTTCAATTTTTGTTTCATAATATACCTAAGAAGCTGTTTGAAATGAAACTCCAAAAAAATAAATGTTTGCACTAGGACATGTAGTTGAAGCAAATATAGATTTTGAGAGTAAGGACATATTAATATTGAGTGAAGTATTTATTAGATGTACCTGTACGTATATTTAGAAGTAACAGTGTCTGCAATTTTCAACTATAGCTACTACTTGTCACTATTAAATACAATCACAAAAAGACATTGTTAGTTATTAGCTTACCAACTTTCAGTTTCAGACAATAACGAATGCACCACTCAAATATAGTTATTATATCTTACATTTGGTTGATTACGAGCCTAGCAATTCACTGAACCCAGCTGGCTATAATGAAAAAATGTTGCAGGTTTTTTGAAGTGATAAAAAAGCAAAATGTTACCTTTGGCAGCTTTTTCAGATTTGAAACATGAGCCTATAAACAATAAAAGCTGGAAAGTCTAAAGTAAATAATTCACAGAGACCCCTTTCTTTGACATCACTTATCACATGCATGTGCTGCTCTGTTTACATTATGAAGGATTATTCATTTAGTTTGCAGAAATATATAGGAACTCTGTGAGTCATTAAACTAATGTTTCATATATATATGTTCTTTCCTTTTACCTAGTCAATAGAAATCAGTAACATGGGTTTTTAATTTTCTTGTATTTAGAACATATAATTTTCATTAAAGATTTCTGTTTATATATTGCAATTAGTAATTTTAGGTCAGTAAAGCACATCATGTTATCTTAGGTTAGAGAATATCATATATATAGCTCTAGCAGTTTTTGATAAGAATTTTGTTGAAGCAAACTATTTAGAACAAACAACACAAGTAAGCTGTTTGTTTGCGTGATATGGTGGACAATGTCCAGTAGTTCCATCTCCAGAGCAATCAGTTCTGACAAAGTAGAACAGAGCTCCATTTGTGTCACCACTCAGTCCTGTGATGTACTCAGGATACTGATCTACACACTCATATGTACCCGCTCGGGCATGGTTACTACGATCAGCCATTAGGTAACCTGAAAATAAAATTTGAAGGCAATCATATTGTTTTTTAAAATAAAACGTTTATATTATTAGATATTTTTAATTATTTAAAGTTTATGGGATTTTTATAAAAAATTGAAGAAAATTCCATTTTTATCGTAACAATTGAGTCACATATCTTAAAAACGTCACTGCACGAATAATTCAAAGAAATTGTGTTTATGCTATGAATTACCTTCATACTCCTTAGTCCACTCAGATGGACAAGATCTCTTAGCTGGAATCATCATAAGAGCTGGTCTGTTCTCTGTATAACATCTGGCACATGGTACATTCTGGTTATAAGCTGAATTGGGGAATATTCCATAACTAAAAGATTGATATTCTGTTCCGTAAATTGAAGAGCCATAAAAAGACCCAGTGTTCACTCTGTTATACTGCGAGTCAGTTGGCATACACTGATAGTTCACTCCACCTCCACTGTGGGTGTAATGTGATCCTCCAGCAAACCCTGTGATACCAAATAGATTCGATATAATAATATAGATATATACTCTAATATACTGTATATAATGGATAACTGCATCAACTGAAGCTGTGCTTTTTTACCAAGCAACTATATAAATTTGTTAAAATATACTTTGTTATTTAAAGTTAAATGATTCAATAACTGACGTACACACCTTTGTAAAGTCTAGTTGAGCCAGCACTGCAATTAGTCCTCCCCCATCTGGTGTACACAGCACCTCCTTCAAAATTAGTTCCTGGTACTCCATGAGCACCAGTTGCTCCTCTTAGACCAGTTGCTCCTGTGTTACCAGTGTTTCCTTTTTCTCCTTCCACTCCTTGAGACCCTTTAAATCCCTGATTTCCTTTCAACCCTGTAAGATGAAACTTAAACATTATGTAATATAATGGCACACTGGAATTTCTCGAATATAATCCTTCATTAACTTTTTTAGTGATTCTTTAATTTACCTGGTTCTCCTTTTGGTCCAAGAGCACCTTTCAATCCAGGAGCACCTGGAGAACCTGGTGCTCCATCTCTGCCTGTAGCAAAATTTCATGTCAATTCTTTTTTTCAAAACTATTTATAGTCTTTGCTTTGCAACATTAAAACATTGTCATTAATAAATGCTAAGCTAAATACTTGGGTGAGTTTTTAGCACATTAAAAGTATTGTAGACAGCTATGATTGCAAAAACTTATAGTGAACTCAAATAGTAGTACAGGGTAAACTTCTATGCAGAAATATTCAGTAAGAAATTACTTCTGGGGAAAACTCTTCGTGCATTATTTTATTTAATTTATTATTTTATGTATAACTTCTTTTTGATTTTGTGTAACTTCTGTTCAAATGAAAGAAACTTTCATTTCTTCAAAGTAAGGCAAAAACTTTTCACAGCAGTTATCAATTGTTAGCAGAATACAGTCAGTGATGAGAATTGGGTAATTACGTTTTAAATTATAACTAGTACTTAATAGTTTTTTTAAAGATGCACTAATTGAAACAATATATTTGCATAATTTTATATGCACACATGCACTGTAAATTGAGCAATATTATAGTAAATGCATAAAATAGCCTTGTTTTTGTTATTTCTCACCATCACGGCCATTTAAACCAGCTGCCCCATCTCTTCCATCACTACCATCTTTTCCATCACTACCATCTCTCCCATCTCTTCCATTTATCCCATCACTTCCATCTTTTCCATCTTTCCCATCAATGCCCCGAACACCTGATCAAGTGTCTTAACTGGTCAATTTTTCAACTATAGGTGAAGTAGCTGTATAACACTCATGCAGCAGCACCGGTATTAGTAGTAGTAGCGCTAGCAGCAGCAACAGTAATAGTAGTAATAGTTGCAGTAGTAATAGCAGTAGTAGTAGCACTAACAGTAGTAGTAATAGTAATACTAGTATAGTAGTAGCAGTTGCAGTAGCAGCAGCAATAGCAGCAGTAGTTATAGCAATAAAACTAATAGTAGTGATGAGTGATGATGGTGGTAGTAGTGGTATATGATGGTGGTAGTAGTGGTAGTATGGTGGTGGTAGTGGTGGTAGTGGTGGTAGTGGTAATGGTGGTAGTAGTGGTAGTAGTGGTAGTAGTGCATGGTATAGTGGTGGTTAAAGTGGTAGTAGTAGCATGTAGTAATATATAGCAGTGGTATATAGTTACTTTAACACTCATTAAAAAATTCTGATTTTTATCTTTTTCATTTCTTACAAGTACAACAATGAAAAAACATGCTTTGTACAGAAAATGCAAGATGTAGCTATTTTTAAACCTTAGTTATGTTAAAGTGCATGGTTAAACTTCAATAACATGCAACCAAAAACAAACCCAAAAAATTGGAAAGCATGCAGTACTTTAAATTTTATAAACTGCAATATTGGGGGAAGCCATAACTGATTGTTTGCAAATTTAATATCAATATGAGCATAACAACAATGATTGGTATATTTACACTTCTGAAATATCTCCACAGTATAACTTATCTTAGTCAAAGTTAATTTGTTATATTTGTAATTCAAGTTAACTGCTCACCAAATATGCAGATCTGTTCCAGCAAACTTGAAAACTTTTCCTTATCTGTCTCTCCAAAGTTTTCTGCTTTAGGCAACTCCCCAGTGAGCAACTTAAAATATAAGTTAATAGCAATGAGTAAGTACCAGAGCTATTAACAATTTTCCGGTTTCCAATAATTAAATTATTGTATATGCAGCTCTTCAGATATTGCAAACTCAAACAGCAGTAGCTTTAAAGCTTTTAATTTTAATTTGAACCAACAGCTACTGAATATGTGTAATAAATTTTTGTTTTGCTCCATGTAAAGTTGCATTTATTTTAGCAAAGTTCATGCATGCACTGCAGAAAACAACTATATTATAGCTGATATATTTCTAACTTACAGCTTTGAGTAAAAAGTAAACTGTTGCTTGCAGTTCTTCATTAGCTTTCTGTTGAAGCTCTAACTCTTGCTGTACAGCTTTATCTTTTAGCTGTAAAGCTTCAACCTGTTGCCGTAGAGCTGTAATTTCTTGCTGATAAGTCTCATTCTGTTGTTTAAGAATAACAGTCAGTTCTTCTTTTAGCTCTTCTCTTTGCTCTGCCAGCAACTCTCTGACATCCTCTACATTATAACTTCCAACACCAGCTGAGTATCCAATCAGAGAACAGAGTGTGACCAAAGTAACTACTGGAACACGCATTTTTTATGGTGTTCTTTTAACAAAACTTTTATGAAATCAAAGCGCAATTATATGAACACTTTAAAACTCTATCTTTTATTCTTAGAGTTTTCTTTCATGACATCGATCAACTGCTGTCAACCCTATTATGATTATGAACAGAATTGATACAACTTTTATATTTACAAGGAGCCAATGATCAAGTCACATCTATTGACTGCAGCTATAGTCCATGTGTAATCAATATCTCTACTCTGTTGAGTTTGTCAATAAAGTTAAAAATAAATCTTCAGCTGTTCCATTAGTATATACAATACTTCTTATTGTCACTGGTTTTTGTGCTGTTTTAGCTTTTGAAGATTACAATGTAGTCTTTCTATTTTTATCAAATTTAAAGGCTAAATTATATTTTAGTATTGCAGCATTCCATTGAAGTTTTGGTAGCTTAGTGACTGTTAACAAGTTAATGGCTGATTGGGTTTGCAACAATCACTAGTCTAGTACAGGGCTGTCCAACAGGTGGCCTCATGCAAGGCCAGATGGACTCCCAGCCTACATTTATGTGGCCCTCAAAGGCATGACATTTAACAAATAAAATTAGCTTTCACACATATATAAACTAGAGTGAAAAAATTACTTTTTAAATGTATTACTACAAAACATGCACGCATCATATATATATGCAGTAATTATGACGTCATTGACGTCATGATTCATAGGAGATTGGAAGAAAGCAATTTAAATGTACCAATACCATGCCCTTTCTCTCAGCTCAATAAACTAAATTTTACAATGTGGCCCTCCACACTGGAATATTCCATATCAGTAGAGGTTACTCTGAAAAGGTTGGATCGCCCTGGTCTAAACTAGCTATATTACCTAATAGCACATCATTGCAAATATTTACTTATAACTTTTGTAACTGAATAGTGTGTTCTTTTTTCTTAATTATGAGGATCTTCATTAACCCTATCATCTTCAACTTTAGACTGTGTACCATGAATATCTGTATAATATACTCAAGGTTTAGTCAGAATAATTAACATCAGTTGTAGAATAACACCTCTCAGTGTTGAAACACTTTTATGTGGCGTTTTATACTCTGCGTTCAATATTTCGGTCTATAAAAGAGGAAGTTCCTTATAGCTACAAATATTTTGGGAAAAAGAACTTAACTTCCTGATGTTATCAGCTCATAGAATAACTAATAATCATCAGTATTCAGTCACATTCAGTGTTATCTGATTTAATCATCAGTTCTTAGTACAAGTTTGTTATCAGAATAATAGAAACATTTTATTCTTTTTTATATTAACTCATGGAAACTATAGAAGCAAAGCATACCTACAATTATAATTGTAGGTATGCTTTGCTTCTATAGGATTTCTCTATAATATTTTGTAGTCTAACTTAACCAGTTTTCTAATATACTCTATCATGGAAATATACTGCACTTCATTGCCACCTCTTTGCTAAAAGCTCTTCCCAATAGTTTCAACTGGCATTGTTAATGGCAGAAAAGACTTACATATATATATGCATGCATGTTATAGTAATACTATAGTTGTAAATATGTTTAAATAACTCTAAGATTTTGTGCTTTAAATTTGCATTTACATCATCTTAATAGTTGTTTCTGTTATAAACCCAATAGGTTATAAATACAGGGAATAAGAGAAGTTAAAAAAATATCTGGTTTAGCTAATATTGTATGTTTTCATACAATGAGTTGATGTGCCTTAGATGTCTTTCAATCTTTTCCAATCAAAATTAAGGAAGTCAATAAAAATTCTTAGCTATGTATTCAGCTTAAGCAAAATCTACAGTTGAATATTTTCTATACTCCTTCTCATTTATAGTATAGCATGGCGGCACATTGTTAGAATTGCTTGGCATAGAAGTTTTAGTATTTATCATTATTATGAAATAACATATCTTTATTACAGTAGAGCTATACATTAGTAAACTTATACTTCTAGTTGACTTGGTATAGGTATATTTTACCAATCACTACAAAAATCAGAAACTGTCTTGGATGTGTTTATTTCTTTGCTAATTGCTGAATCAAAACTAAATAACATGAGCTGGTATTGAATAATATGTATGTTATACTTATATAATTGTGATTAGCTAGATAATATAATAATATAATAAACTTCCAGTATACGAACATGCGGTTATGCAAGTCTCGTGGTTTGCGTTTTGGTTTAGTAAACACAAAGTCCCATGGGTCCTAATCCCAGTAAAAGCCACTGCATGGTGATGTTGGAAAAAACACCCAGTCATGATGGCTCTTGCCACACACAAATAATTCTTTAGCCTGCTTCTAAAAAATCTCTTTCTAACCAGGCTTTTTACTATGATTATAAGATGTACAGCAAAAATTTAACCAGTCAGAAAATTAAAGCTATTTTTGAAATCTTGATTCAAAACATGGCTATTTATAAGTAAAAATCAACAAAAAGTACATTTCTGTATATAAGCAGGTAAAAGTAATATAACAAATTATCATTGTAGGACGCTAAGCTTTTTTTATTCAAAACTGAACATTAGCAGTGAGCTTTGCACTTTGGATATCTAAAATTATTTTAGCTCTTCTTATCAAGCTTTAAAATTCATCTAAAATTGAGGTCCAGCTGAATGTTACAGAATCAATAGGCTTCTGAAGACTTTGAATTCAGTCTGCTCATTCTTTTCCTCAAAATATATATTTAAAGCTTCAAGGTCTTGTTGTTCTTTACCGTAAGATGGTGGCCACCCACAAACAACAAGAACACTGACTAGAAACAACAAACATACAATGCAAATGTATATAAACTGTTGTAAAATGAAGCAGTGTTTAAAAATCATTTGTGAAAATGGGTGGGCAACTTCAATTTTATGTACATTTCTCTATAAAGATGACAAACAAGAATGTTCAGAAAAGGGTGACAATTTCAAGTTTATGTACATTTTGCTATAAAAATGGCAAACAAGAAAGTTCTGAAAATAGGTGGGCAACTTCAATTTCGTGTAGATTTAACTATAAAGATGCCGAACAAGAAAGTTAGACAATGGGTGGGCAACTTTGATTTTATGTACAATCCACTATAAAGATGGCAAACAATTTGACATGTTAATAAATGGGTAGGAAACTTTGATTTTATGTGCATTTCACTATAAAGATGACTAACAAGAATGTTTTAAATTGTAAACTTGGGGATATCAGGGGCCTCTGAAAAATGTCTATTCACTAAAACTAAATTAATTTATCAATAAAGTATATATTTAATTTTTGTGTATTTTATTTATATATTCAATATCCCACAAGCTTATAAAATATTAATTTAAGCAAGAAAAGTGAATATGTATATATTGATCTTTCAAATATCATTATATTAATTTTTTAGCATTGCTTTTCCTGCACTTGTTGAATAATTTAAGTTAGTTTTGCAGATAGAGGTTATCAAAGGTTAGAAATTGTAGCAGTTAAATACTAGTTGGATAAGTAAGTCTTTTCTGATTAGACACAAATTATTTAGAACAAACAACACAAGTTAGCTGTTTCTTCTCATCATATGGTGGACAGTGTCCAGTAGTTCCCTCTCCAGAGCAATCAGTACTGACAAAGTAAAACAAAGCTCCATTCGTGCTGCCAGCCAGTCCAGATAGATACTCAGGATACTGATCTACACACTCATATGTAGTTGGGTGAGCATGGCTGTGATAAGCAGTCATTAGGTAACCTGAAATACAACTTGAATGTATTATATTGACTTTTAAACTTATAACACATTTAGCAAGCCATTTCTCAATTATTTGTTAAATTTCTGTTTGATTTGTCTCAAAAAAATTAAAAGGATGCCATATAGCAGTATATTATGCAGACAAATAGTGTATGCCATATTAGTGAGAATTAAAAGTGACGTGTTTAAAAAAGTTATTTTATAATGTTAAATACCTTCATACTCCTGTGTCCACCCAGATGGACAAGATCTTTTAGCCGGAATCATCATAAGAGCTGGTCTGTTCTCTGTATAACATCTGGCACATGGTACATTCTGGTTAAAAGCTGAATTGGGGAATATTCCATAACTATAAGATTGGTATTCTGTTCCATAAATCCAAGAACCAGCAAAAGATCCAGTGTACACTCTGTTATATTGTGGATCAGTTGGCATACACTGATAGTTCACTCCACCTCCAGTGTGGGTATAGTGTGATCCTCCAACAAAGCCTGTGATAGCAAATAGATTTGATATAACAATATAGATTAATATTCTAATATACTGAATATAATGAATAACTGCATCAACTGCGCGAAGCTGTGCTTTTTTACCAAGCAACTATAGATTTGTTAAAATATACTTTGTTATCTAAAGTTAAATGATTTAATAACTAGCACACCTTTGTAAAGTTTAGTTGAACCAGCACTGCAATTAGTCCTCCCCCATCTGGTGTACACAGCACCTCCTTCAAAGTTAGTTCCTGGCACTCCACGAGCACCAGTTGCTCCTCTTAGACCAGTTGCTCCTGTGTTACCAATGTTTCCTTTTTCTCCTTTCACTCCTTGAGACCCTTTATTACGAAAGAGTTATGATAAAGTGACAGGGATCATAATTCCAGTGATAACAACAATTCAATTTAAATAAGCTTCTGACATTATCCATAAATAACCTAATGAGATAAAATAAGAATAATAAGTTGACAACAAATCGGGCAACCTAAACAGGCTTTTTATGCTGTACCTACTGTATTTATTGTCAATACTGCTGGAATTTATTTTATAATTAATGGTAACTTTGTGGTAACTTTAGTACTTTTTATTAAATCTAACTATGGATATAGTTAGCAATTGACAGCTGTTGATATAAGAAACATGAATACCTCTAATAACCTGTAAGCTCCTACCCTGCATTATCAAACATATTTATATATAAAAGGTAAGCAACTTTGACCTGAAATTAGGCATTGCAGGCCAGTGTAATATGCTTTGGAGATTTATCAGAGCATGTACACCTAATTAGCATGTGTACAGTTAGAGTAATTCTAATAGGCAAGTATATCCAACTGGCTACTATACAGTTGGACCTGGAACCCAAATCTCCTCTTTCCCCTTTAGTACCTTTTGCTCCAACAGCACCTTCCAATCCATTAGCACCAGGTTCTCCCTTTTCCCCATCAATGCCAGGTCTCCCTTGAGATCCTTGTACTCCTTTCTCTCCTCTAAGTCCGGCTAGACCTGATGAACCTTTATCACCTTTGAGTCCAGGAGCACCTGGAGAACCTGGTACTCCATCTCTGCCTGTAAGAAAAGTTCAAACTTTGGGAAAGCACCTATAAATAAGACTAGTTTTACAAGAGGTAAGTTCTTGTTTATTGTGAAAAACGTCACGACTTTATTGTTTAATTGAAGTAATGTTGACAGCTGTGACTGTAACTGTTTTAAATACTTGTAAACTACAGTAGCAGAACAGAATCAATTCAAATGCCAAACTAATGTATATTTTGCAAAGAGTTTATGTTGGAGCTGATTTTTAGAGCAGTATAATTTATTTATTTCGTTTATTCAAAGCATAGCACATGCATATTGCAAACATTAAATTAACAAAATGTTGCCACTGATGCAACTTACAAAAAGATTTTTTATATTTATAGAATCTAGTAAAATAGCTTTTAAAAAATAAACACTTATTACTTCATTTTGATCATTACTGCACAAACTATAACATATGTATTTGCACATAATATACTATATTTAGCAATATAATATGCAGAAAATAGTATTTTATAGTTTTTATTATTTACCATCACGGCCATTTAGACCGGCTGCACCATCTCTTCCATCTCTTCCATTTATTCCGTCTTTCCCATTAATTCCTCGAACACCTGATCAAATATTTAGACCATGTTTGAACAATTTATGTGTAGCTGTCTAATACATAGTTATAGCTGTTATAGTAGCATGAGCAGTAGCGATAGTACATGGTTATAGTGATGTGGTAGTGGTGCATTAGTTTGTTGCTCGTGTTACTGGTGATGGTTCAGACAGTAGTAGTGCATGGTAATAGTGATATAGCGAAAGCAGTAATGGTACTATACTAGATGATTGGTAACTTCTATGGTAGTTTTAGAAACCATAACTTTATGATATTTTCAGAAAGTTCAATGTGTGAGCACCAATGTGTGACTTGTGAGCAATGATTACATATTATTTTTGGTATATTAGACTTATAAGATATTTCAACCGCATAATTTACTTTTGCCAAAGTTCAGTTTATAATAGTAGATTATACTCATCATTCAATGAAGTCGGGAATTTCATTTATAATTCAATAAAGCTGCTCACCAAAAATACAGATCTGTTCTAGCAAACTGGGAAAAGCTTTCTTATCTTTTTCTTCAAAGTTTTCTGCTTTAGGCAACTCCCCAGTGAGCAACTTAAAATACAAGTTAATAGATCTGAGTAACCTACCAGCACTATAATTAATCAATAAGTAAATCATTTTATGTATAAACATGTCAACGGATAGCAACATCTTGAAGCAAGGGTTTCAAAGTTTATGATGTCAACCCAGATGAGCAACCATAAACAATGAAGAAAATTAAAAGCAATTTAAAAAACTAAATAATAATTTATACCATCATATATTAGACATTTATTAGGTAAATTATTCTATAAACTTAATAACTTTCAGCAAAGCCACACATGCAGTAATAGATTTTTAACATGGAATTTCACTTCTTATTAACTGCGGTACATTCCTGTTATATAAAAATGCCTACGTGACTATAGACTTGAGATTGCATATATATACGTGTATATTTCATTATTATTTTACCCATCGCAGAAGGCAACTAGGTACTATATATATAGTTCAAACTTACAGCTTTGAGTAAGGAGTAAACGGTTGTTTGCAGCTCTACAATAGTTTTCTGTTGAACCTCGGCTTTTTGCTGTTGAATCTCCAACTCGTGCTGTACAGCTTTCAATTGTTGCTGATGTGTTTCATTCTGTTGTTTAAGAATAACCGTCAGTTCTTCTTTTAGTTCTTCTTTTAGTTCTTCTTTTAGTTCTTCTTTTAGTTCTTCTTTTAGTTCTTCCCTTTGCTCTGCCAGCAACTCTCTAACACCCTCTAAATCATAACTTCCAACACCAGCTGAGTATCCAATCAGAGAACAGAGTGTGACCAAAGTTACTACTGAAAGACGCATCTTTGTGTTCTCTCAACTATAATATGCTTTTACAAACTCAGGTCACAAGGACACATTAAAACTGTCAATAACACTTTCTTCTTGAAACCTCGTTTAGTAAAGCCCTCTGACTCACCTCTGCCATACTATGATTAGAAACAGAACTTATACAATTTTTATATTCACAAGCAGCCAATGATCGTGTCACATCTTTCCAAACACTATTCAGTTTGTTCATAAAATACAAATACTTTCAATGTTACATTGCTATATACTATACATTTTATTGCATTTGGTTTTGTACTGGTTCATAATGTTGCAAAGCTATATGCCCCTTTTTCTTTTTTTCAGCTTTAAATACCAAATCATATTTCAGCATTGCAGTACGTCATTAAAATTATGGCAGCTTATAGGCTATATGAAAGCTTCCCCCTTCTCACATTTTTACCAGCAAAGAGCCTAAATGATTCTTTATTGTTACTATCACATTATTTACTATCACTACATTAGGTTATATTTTTACTATCACTATATTGTTATTGTTTATTATCACTATGTTGTTATTGTTTGCTTTCACTACACTATTATTGTTTACTATCACTACATTGTTATTGTTTACTATCTGTAAAGTTATCACATATACTCTAGAGCGTAATTATTTCAAGTTGTAAAAGCAGCATAACAGAATGAATATCCAACAGTTTATTAAGCATTCAACGTTGCGCTTAGCGCAACGTTCTACTCAAATAAATGATCACGTCACGTGATTCTTGCCTATATACGCAACGCAACGACTGTAATAGTTGTCAATTCATTAATTAGATAACAGCACGCCCTCGCCCATTGGCTGTAGCCTTACGTCTTGGCAGCCCGGATGTTTCAGTGCAGACGTTGACCTTACAGTTAGTAGAATAGTAGCCGCTAGCAATGCAAGTTCCATCGCATAAATAACAATACACTTTAATGATATAATTAGCAAAATATAAATGAATTTGAATTGAAATTAACTTCAAGAGGCACAGGTTAGTTTTGTTTTTCAGTATTTGTATGACTTGAAGCTTTCCTTAAGTATTGTTTATCTATTTCAACTTAATAATAAATATTTGGTTTATTTAACATGTTTAGAAGTTTAACAAGTTTGAAATACCAGTGTGGTCGGTGCATGATAAAATTCATGGCTATGTGTTTACTTTATAATAGATTTCTCATAAAATTACAATTTCTTAAGACAGGCTCTCTAGTTATTGATCAGATTGTCACAGGATAGAATCCTAATTTGTAGCTTAAAGTTTTACTTTTACTCATAACAGTAATTCACTGCAACTACTAATTCAAGTCAACTTTGAATACAAGTTCAATCTTTGTTTATATGATACATGCACTAATACTTGTCTTAACTGATAATTAATTAACTTTGTCTATGGCAGTTATCATTTGTTGTCATTTTCATTATAAACTTTAATATTTTTAGTAGACCTACAATGTCATTTCCTAGAGTCAAACTCACCCTAGCTAGCCACTAAAAGAAGGCAAGAGGTGATTAATCTAAAATTCGCGTATATGTTTGAATATTTTACAATGTCATAAATAATTTTTGTTTGTTTTGTTTTAAAAACCTATTATAATTGTATATATTAACCTACTTTTATAGTTTCTTACGGCAGTTGGAATACGTAAAAATAAAGTTACGAAAACCAACACCAGTACAACTCATCTATAGTTAGTGGCGACGCTACAGTAAGAAACTCAACCATCTGTGAGACAAAAGCTAAGAATTCAATAGAGGCCTGTCCTGAGAAATCTTAGTAAACCACCAGGAAGTTTCAGCAATCAACTCCTTAGAGAGGCAGCTGAGTACCCCTGCTCCATATATCATACAGTATTTAGCTAATAAGGCTAGTTTACTGTATGTAAAGCCCAAGTGACAGTTTTTTTTAAATTAGGAATCTAGTTAAAAGGTCATTTTAATTGTTTTGCCCGAGCTCTTACGAAAAAGCAATTTACTATCCTAAGCTATTATTAAAATATTTGATGAGCTGATTTAAAATATTTGAGTCGAGTCACCCTGAATATTGTTTATTTTTGATAAATTAATGTGCTACTTTTCATACCTATTGTAAGTGGGAAACTGATCAATTAACAGGGAGCTTGCAATGTCACCATAACTAAACAAACTAGTAGGTAAACAGCACTCGCAGTGCATTGTAGTTCTGCAATTCACATAGCCTTGGATTTGCCTTGTGCATAGATCACACTGTGTGCCTGTGATTTTTCCCTTCGCATTGTAGTCAGGTTTTTGTTGCAGCCTCACTAGATACTTATTCAGTGTTTTCTATTGTTTACAGTAAAATTAGTATCTCTGTCATACTGAATTGAAAATAACCATGAATAGGTTACATGCCGATCAAGATTATCTCGTACAAACAATGGAAAGACAACTTTACTTCAAGACCCATAATGTTCATTTTGGAACAAATAAATTTAGTTCTATAAACAAAGCAGATAAATCCTCTAGGCGACTGCGACAAGCTGCTGCCAATGCTGAGGCTAAGATAATTGAGTTACAGGCTAAACTAGAAGCTGAAAAGAGAAATGAAGAGCTAGAAATCCAAGAGCAAGAACTTGCATCCAAGAAGCGACAAGTCAGTCAAAGGAAGCTAATGCTGAAAATAGAAGCTGAGAGACAGAAATCTAAACTTCTCAAGAATGAAGCAAAGAAGCAGGAAAGTGAGAACAGTCTCTTTCCGACACCCTCAAAACAACAGACATCTCTCCAACAACATTTTGTATTCGATGAAACACTACTTTACGAGAACACAATTCTCAAGCCCAATCAAACTGAAGTACCAGTGGGAGTGGCTAGACCAGCCGAACAAGCATCTGAAATTTCTTCACCACCCGTAAATATGTTAACAAGTCACTTCAAGACATCTCCAGAAACAATAACTCTCGTCGATGCAATAACTGAATCCATGAAAACAACTGAAACTCTCACAGCAGAACCAACGGTCTATGATGGTGATTCTCTAAAGTATAGCAAGCGGAAGCACAGTTTCAATGCTCCAATGGCACGCAAGGCTATGTGTAATGAAGAAAAACCGAGTTATTTACCCAAATACATCTCACCAGTAGTTGAGGAAACCATGTCTGTACAAACACCTCTTGACTGGAACATTGTGGGTCAGGTAAATAAGAGAAACCTAAAACGTAACACTCAACAAACTCACTTTAAATCTAAGAACGAGTCCCCACCCTGTATGATCATACATTCTATCGAACAAGATTCTGAGAACACTAAAGACACCACACAGAATACTCTCTCCCAGAGTGATAATAAATTAATGAATATCACTCATGACAGCGTCAAACGAGAAGATGGAATCTACACTATGCTCTTACCCTTGAAGCGGAAGCTTGACATATCTAATACTAAATTGATCCCACAAAAAAGGTTCCGCTTGTTGAAACAGACATCGTCAAAGCAGCCAAAAGTCATGCAAGAGTATACAGCTTTTATAAATGACACTATACTATGTAAAGGCCAACCTGAAGCAATCCCAAACGAGAAATCTAACATTCTGCTAGAGGAAACAAGCTGCAAACACCGTGTTGGTTTACGCCCGCCAAGAAAACGTTGGCGGAAAGTCCGAAAAGGTAGCCTACTCTTAACTGACGGCGATCTAGATAAGAACGGGAAACTGAAATCTAACTTTAGTTACCTGGAGAGACCAAGTCACTCTATAGTAGTAATTCAAAGGGCGCATTATTAGGTTTTGATTCGCCAATCTAGGACGAATCAAAGGGGGGAGTGTAAAGTTATCACATATACTCTAGAGCGTAATTATTTCAAGTTGTAAAAGCAGCATAACAGAATGAATATCCAACAGTTTATTAAGCATTCAACGTTGCGCTTAGCGCAACGTTCTACTCAAATAAATGATCACGTCACGTGATTCTTGCCTATATACGCAACGCAACGACTGTAATAGTTGTCAATTCATTAATTAGATAACAGCACGCCCTCGCCCATTGGCTGTAGCCTTACGTCTTGGCAGCCCGGATGTTTCAGTGCAGACGTTGACCTTACAGTTAGTAGAATAGTAGCCGCTAGCAATGCAAGTTCCATCGCATAAATAACAATACACTTTAATGATATAATTAGCAAAATATAAATGAATTTGAATTGAAATTAACTTCAAGAGGCACAGGTTAGTTTTGTTTTTCAGTATTTGTATGACTTGAAGCTTTCCTTAAGTATTGTTTATCTATTTCAACTTAATAATAAATATTTGGTTTATTTAACATGTTTAGAAGTTTAACAAGTTTGAAATACCAGTGTGGTCGGTGCATGATAAAATTCATGGCTATGTGTTTACTTTATAATAGATTTCTCATAAAATTACAATTTCTTAAGACAGGCTCTCTAGTTATTGATCAGATTGTCACAGGATAGAATCCTAATTTGTAGCTTAAAGTTTTACTTTTACTCATAACAGTAATTCACTGCAACTACTAATTCAAGTCAACTTTGAATACAAGTTCAATCTTTGTTTATATGATACATGCACTAATACTTGTCTTAACTGATAATTAATTAACTTTGTCTATGGCAGTTATCATTTGTTGTCATTTTTATTATAAACTTTAATATTTTTAGTAGACCTACAATGTCATTTCCTAGAGTCAAACTCACCCTAGCTAGCCACTAAAAGAAGGCAAGAGGTGATTAATCTAAAATTCGCGTATATGTTTGAATATTTTACAATGTCATAAATAATTTTTGTTTGTTTTGTTTTAAAAACCTATTATAATTGTATATATTAACCTACTTTTATAGTTTCTTACGGCAGTTGGAATACGTAAAAATAAAGTTACGAAAACCAACACCAGTACAACTCATCTATAGTTAGTGGCGACGCTACACTATCACTACATTGTTATTGTTTACTTTTATTACAAACTATAATTTTTATTGACTTTTGCAACTTTCTTCTTGATTAAGATGATCAGAATTAGCCCTAGATTCCATTTTCAACCCTAGACTGTGTACCATAAATAACTGTACAATATACTCAAAATTGTGTCATAGAATATAACTTATTGTCCCAGTGTAGAGAACACTTTTATATGACTTTCTTATACTCAGCACTCAATTTCAGTTGAAGAAGGAAGTTCCTATAGTTCTTATCAGCTCATAGAATACTTAATGATCATTAGTATGTTGTCACATTCAATGTTATCTGATTTAATCATCAGTTCTGAGTGCAAGTTTATTATCAGAATAATAGAAATATTTTATTCTTTTTATATTAACTCATGTAAACTAATTTTAGGCATGCTTTACTTCTATAGGACTTCTCTATAATATATTATAGTTTAACTTAACCAGTTTTCAAATACTCTATCATGGAAATATACTGCACTTCATTGCCACCTCTTTGCTAACAGCTCTCCCCAATAGTCTCAACTAGCATTGCTAATGGCAGAAAATACTTGCATATATATGCATGCATTTAGTATATAGCAATATTATAGTAGTAAATGTTTAAATAAATCTAAAGTTTTGCGCTATAAACATGTACATACATCAGCTTGAAAGTTGCTTCTGTTATAAACCCAAAAGGTAAATACAGGGAATAAGAGAAATTGAAAAAATATCTTGTCTAGCTAATATTATATGTTTTCATACAATGAGTTGACGTGCCTTAGATGTCTTTCAATCTTTTCCATGTCAAAATTAAGAAAGTCAATAAAAGTTCTTATAAGCTATGTATTCAGCTTAAGCAAAATCTACAGTTGAATCTTTTCTATACTCCTTCTCATTTATGGTATAGCAAAGTTATGCTTATCATGTGTGCACATATAATTCAGTAGCAATAAATTAGCTCATATATGGTATAGCTATATTTCATTTTAAAACAGTGTTTGGGTGAATTAATAGAAAAACATTATTCAATTTGATTCTTCATGCAGCTGTTTTTCAATGTTTATATAGTTATGCAGTAGTTGTATATATATTAAAGCAGTCGCTACAAACTTCAGTTAATTTTAAGTTTACCTAAGCAATAGCTCGGTTGCCTTCAATGTTCAATGCAAGGGTGCATTAAATGCAAGCTTTTGATTAAAACCTAAATAAAAAGTAGTTATTTTAGTTAAACGTTGACCTTATATTCAAAGTTTAAATATTTCTTAAAGCAAGATGTCTAGGACTTCTATATATTATAAATCCCAACCAGTCCACTACACTTTCTTACTACCATGTTGAATGAAGGCAAAGCTTTCATGCTGAACAGACTTTCTACTCAGAGAACAATGTCAAAAGACTTATGACCAGATATGCAAGACACCAGCACTGAAGATGCCATGCTTCTTCAACCCTGACAGACGCTTGCCTCTACCTGAGTGAGAATGGATTATTGATCTCTGACTTTCCTTATGTTGCTATATTATTTTGCTCTAAATGCCTTTTGTTAGCTGACATTCAAACAGCAACTAAACTGTGACTTTCAGCTGTTTGGCGCTGTGTTGGACTGCCAATAAAGAAACTTCAACTCGTGTTAGAAAAGATTTTTATTGAATAACACAAACCAAAGTATTTATAATGAATATACCGTAATGGAGGCTTCTAATTAATGCCCACCAAAAATATAATCAAATTGTTTATACAACTGTGAAAACTTAACCAGTAGTGGCCCAATATAACAGTAAATGCAACAGTAAGTACAATAGTAAGTAAAACAAAGTATAATTTGCAACAATAATAAGCAATAGAACATACAATAGAATTGCAGTAAAATGATAAGTAAATTTGATAATACAGATAGAATTATTACAGGTAGCACCAAATAATACACTAAAATTCTATGGTCGTTAGCTAGTATAGGTAGCAGAAGAAATGCAAAAGCTATGATCAACAAATTGTCCAATAGCAAGTTCAAGCAAAAAGCAGCATATCGCATGCTAACTGCCAAGCCATACCTCTCTATATAATATAGTTACTTACAATATTTAATCTACTTTGTTGGAATTTTGTCCCTTCTTATTAGGGTGTAAGTGGTGGAAGCACAACCTCTTATAAAGTAATATATATTAATCTTATTTTATCAGCGAGTAAATATTATTGTGCTAGCACATAAATTGATGTGATTCATATCATAACTATTAAATGTAATGGTGAAGTTTGTCATATAAGGTAGTTCAGCTATGCTATTTGAGGAGAAATACAAAGCAGAAATTTGCACTAGAGAGAGAGAGAGAGAGAGAGAGAGAGAGAGAGAGAGAGAGAGAGAGAGAGAGAGAGAGAGAGAGAGAGAGAGAGAGAGAGAGAGAGAGAGAGAGAAGGAGAAAGAAAGGGGGAGAGAGACAGGGAGAAAGACAGGGAGAAAGATGAGAAAGAGGCGGGATAGAGGGGGAGGGAAAGGGAATTTATAGAAATTTTAAGAGAGAGAAAGTAAAAGAGAGGGGAGAAAAATAGTGAGTGTTTATTACTCTAATTATAATATGTTTTAAAACAAAAATAAATAAGATTTATCTGCACTTGCTGCGATGAAAAGCATTCTTTAGGTATGGTATGTAATATAATAACTTTACCATTATAGTATTTACTATGAGTAGTTCAGTTTATTATTAAAAAAAAATTGGTCAAGCTGCTAAAATTGCCAAAAACTGTAAAAGTAAAGAATAAATAACTTTTTGTTGGCTTCCTACTACTATGGGTAACTACCATGTGGAAATTAATGTGACACTAAGCAATTTTATTATAGCTAAAAATTAAAGCAAATAAAATAAATAAATTAGTACTTATGAAATGGGATTTTGAAATTGAAAAATCAGATTGAACTATGATATACCCCTGCAACAGCCACATATTGCCCGTGTATACATTAAAACCCACATGCATAGTTTAAGTCCAAAGTTACCATAGTAACTATAAATAAGTTTCTATAAGAAACGCTTGCAGTGTGTAGCGTCGCCACTAACTATAGATGAGTTGTACTGGTGTTGGTTTTCGTAACTTTATTTTTACGTATTCCAACTGCTGTAAGAAACTATAAAAGTAGGTTAATATATACAATTATAATAGGTTATTAAAACAAAACAAACAAAAATTATTTATGACATTGTAAAGTATTCAAACATATATGCGGATTTTAGATTAATCACCTCTTGCCTTCTTTTAGTGGCTAGCTAGGGTGAGTTTGACTCTAGGAAATGACATTGTAGGTCTACTAAAAATATTAAAGTTTATAATAAAAATGACAACAAATGATAACTGCCATAGACAAAGTTAATTAATTATCAGTTAAGACAAGTATTAGCGCATGTATCACATAAACAAAGATTGAACTTGTATTCAAAGTTGACTTGAATTAGTAGTTGCAGTGAATTACTGTTATGAGTAAAAGTAAAACTTTAAGCTACAAATTAGAATTCTATCCTGTGACAATCTGATCAATAACTGGAGAGCCTGTCTTAAGAAATTGTAATTTTATGAGAAATCTTTTATAAAGTAAACACATAGCCATGAATTTTATCATGCACCGACCACACTGGTATTTCAAACTTGTTAAACTCCTTAACATGTTAATTAAACCAAATATTTATTATTAAGTTGAAATAGATAAACAATACTTAAGGAAAGCTTCAAGTCATACAAATACTGAAAAAACAAAACTAACCTGTGCCTCTTGAAGTTAATTCCAATTCAAATTCATTTATATTTTGCTAATTATATCATTAAAATGTATTGTTATTTATGCGATGGAACTTGCATTGCTAGCGCGCTACTATTCTACTAACTGTAGGGTCAACGTCTGCACTGAAACATCCGGGCTGCCAAGACGTAAAGCTACAGCCAATGGGCGAGGGCGTGCTGTTATCTAATTAATGAATTGACAACTATTGTAGTCGTTGCGTTGCGTATATACTATATAGGCAAGAATCACGTGACGTGATCATCTATTTGAGTAGAACGTTGCGCTAAGCGCAATGTTGAATGCTTAATAAACTGTTGGATATTCATTCCGTTACGCTGCTTTTACAACTTGAAATAATTACGCTCTAGAGTATATGTGATAACTTTACACAGTGACATGCATAGTTTGGCAAAGATATGATGTCATGCAGAAAATATGCCAAGATAAAACTCCAGAAGAAACCACTCTGAAGGTGGGTCTGGAAGACCGATGAAATGAAAAACCATGCACCGTGCATTTGGTTTACTCGCTTAGCAGTCTTACCGACTTGAAGGAACAACATTTTAACAGAACAATATAAATGCCAAAGAGTTACGCGGCAAGCAATATATATGATAACTTATTATACTTGTTCTAGTTTCTACTAACATGATTGATATAATTCTACAAGTGTGTTTTATTAAATACCAATTTTTTAAGATAAATACTTGTTCTTGCACTATAGTAATATCAAATCTTGCAATTTGTTATTGCATTACAAGTACCAACTCTTGCAATACTATAAATACCAATTTTTCAATGCTATTACCACTTTTTCAAAAATAAATTTTTATTGATGCATTACCAATACCAATTCTTGCATAACAAACTAATATCAATTATTTTTGCAATAATTTTCAGGTTACTTTAAACTGATGATCATTCTTGCCAACTCAACACCAATTCTTACAGTGCAGATATAATTTATTGCAATTAAACTAAATGTAGTATATATATCTACCAAGCTATAAAGTTCTACACATAACTAAATGCTCTTAAATGTGATCTATATTTAGCTTAGTGTATTAATGTTTGATTTCAGTGAACTTTAATTGTTTGAATAAATTATATAGAATTATAATTTAAAAGTTGTTCTTTAGGAAAATAATCTGCAGATAACAAGGTAAATAACAATTTACAAGATACAATCAACAACTCTAGCTGCATGTAAAAGGCTGAATATATCTTAAAAAGATATTTTTAAAACTGAAATTTATCAAATCAAAGCTGAACTGTTAACCCACAG